>OW569408.1:6621740-6807521 GCA_937654795.1 Cistogaster globosa
GCAACACATTATTCGAGTGGAAATACTAGCAGCAGTGATCGCCAGCTAAATATCATCCACAATGGTGTCATTCGAAGAATTAACTCAAAGGCAAAAGGTGCTTGGGGAGAACATCGAAGCAATTATTAGAAACTTCAAGAAAGATTCCCAAGCCAGAAAGGAGTCGGTGAGCTATTTTCAAGAGAGATTGCGTAGACTAGACGAAGAATGGATGGCGTTCGAGACAAATGACAACCTGATTCGGCTAAGTGACGACAAACCTCTAGATCACCGCTACTTCACGGAAGATTATTATTCCGCAATACAGAAGGTTGTCGAGCAATATAAGGACATCTTCGAAAAATCTATAATGAAGGTAAAGTCAACTTCACACAAAATTCCGCCAAAAGAGGGCTGTAATGTGTTAGCAGCTGAGACTAATGAGTTTATAAAGCTCAAACGTCGACAAGCGGTAATGATGTCTTCTTTAGAACGGTTACTTGATGACGAATATACTCATCAGAACCAAAACATAGCATTAAACAAATGGCAAGACATCGAAGCCATACATTTCCAAATATTTGAGCTCTTTGACAACCCAGAGCAACTAGGGTACGACTCCGTGCGATTTATACAACTCGAGACTAAACTTCGAAAGGTAATCAATACAGTAGGCGCAATTGAACAATCCCAGCATAATTTAACTGATTCAGAGTCCTTGCCTATGCCAAAAGTCGCACTACCGAAATTCGATGGAAATCACCTCAAGTGGCAAGAATTCTATGACATATTCTTATCTCTAGTGATAAGGCGATCAATGCCTAAAATTCAAAAAATGTGGTATTTAAAAACACAGTTAATAGGAGAAGCAGCAAATTTGATAAAGCACTTCGCTGTCACTGAAGAAAATTTTGACGCTGCATGGACCATGGTGGTGGACCGATATAACAACAAAAGATTATTGGTCAACAAGCTTGTGCAAGAGCTAATAGACACCCCAATTAAAGGCTGTACTGACAACTACAAGTCGCTCCATGACAGAACTAAGGAGTGTCTTTTAGCGCTTCAAAATCTTCAGGTGGATACGAAATCATGGGATCCAATATTATGCTACCTACTCCTCAAGAAGTTGGACCAAGCAACGCGTCTCCGGTACGAGCAAACACTGAAGAACCCTCGAGAGGTTCCGACTATCACAGAGTTCCTGGAATTCTTAGAAAGGAATTTCCAATCAATGGAAGCGTTTTCTGAAAAATCACCGCATTCAAAATCAAGGGTGTATACTTCCATCATCACAAAGCAATTTAACAATTCATGCATTGTGTGCAAAAATGGAAATCATCCGTTATTCACATGTACCAAATTTCTTCAGTTGTCGAAATCAGCGAGACTACAATTTATTCAAAAACACAGATACTGTGTGAATTGTTTAAAACCTGGTCACAATTCTAAAGCCTGTATGTCCAGGGGTTGCAAAGAATGCAGCAAAAAGCATAACACATTGCTGCACTTGGAGAGCTCAAATCAAGGCATAACGCAGCAACAAACATTTCAAACAACAAAGATCTGCAAGGTGATCACCCATCATCTGGAAATCAAAACGCTATATCACTTACAACGTACAACCAATCCAAAAGATCCAGCTATGTACTTCTGAGCACAGCAATGATAAAGATACGAGCTAATGACAAGGAGATACAATGCAGAGCACTTCTCGATTCAGGATCCCAACTGAACTTTGTCAGCGAACGTCTAGTAAAACGTCTCAATATTTCAACTAAACCAACATCAATCTCCATTAGCGGCATCGCTTCTAGTGACACTAGGGTAACACGCCGAGTCAACGTAGCAATACATTCAAGAATCAATAATTATACCGCACGGCTTGAAGCAGCGGTCCTTCCGCACATAATTTCACCTTAACCATCACAAGTTATCAATATAGATCATTGGCCAATTCCAAAGAACATTATGCTAGCAGACCCACAATTCAATCGTCCTGACAAAATAGATGTTCTACTTGGGGCAGAATTTCATCATCAGCTACTGTCAAGTGGGCAGATTCAACTAGGCTACGATTTGCCCATTTTAAATAACACTCTACTTGGCTGGGTAATTTCTGGGAGAATTGGAGGACATGAATTATCAAGTGCAGCATGCGGAATATGTACTGATGACGAAGTTAATTTGGAAAATGCTATTGCTCGGCTCTGGGAACTGGAAACTATCAGCACATCTGACAGATGCCTTTCGGTGGCTGAAAGACAATGTGAAAACCATTTTTTACAAACTCACACCATTGACAAAAATGGAAGATTTGTGGTCAAAATTCCATTCTGCACTAGCTCAAACACTCTTGGCGAATCCCATGGAGTAGCCTTCAGCAGATTTCTATCATTAGAAAGGCGATTATCAAAGGCTCCAGAAATCAAAACCCAATATATAGATTTCATGAAAGAATACGAAGCATTGGGGCATATGGCCGAAATAGATGTAAACTCTATACAAACACCAAATTACTTCATTCCTCACCACTGTGTACTTAGACCTGATAGTTTAACAACAAAATTACGAGTAGTTTTTGATGCCTCAACTAAAACGACTAACGGAGCTTCATTGAACGACATAATGTATACAGGACCCATAGTACAAAGTGAATTGTTTTCTATTCTACTACGCTTTCGGTGTCCACGATTTGTCTTCATAACCGACATAAAAAAAATGTACCGGCAAATAGTAATGCACCCAGATGATAGAAACTTTCAAATAATTATCTGGAGAGAAAATCCCACTAAGCCAATAAAGTATTATAAACTAAATACAGTCACATATGGAACGAGATCTGCACCTTATCTAGCTACAAAATGCTTAGAACAAATTGCTAAGACAAACATGATACGATACCCACATGGAGCTCAATTTTTACTCGAAAACTTCTATGTAGATGACGGTATTGGCGGGGGGGATGACTTGCACACTGTTCTAGCAATTCAGTCAGAACTTCAATACATATTGCATCAGCATGGTCTTGAATTACAAAAATGGGCAGCAAATCGTCCAAAACTACTTCAAAACCTCGCCGAAAACCAACAAGAAGTTAATTTTGACTTTGATGGTGAGAACAACCATATCGTGAAAACTTTGGGCTTAACATGGATGCCACAACATGACAAACTATGTGTAAAAGTATGTCTAAGGGAGATTAACCACGTCACAAAACGCACAGTTAGCTCAGATTTAGCCAGTTTGTTCGATCCTCTGGGACTACTGTCACCGATTGTAGTTACCGCCAAAATATTCATCCAAGAACTTTGGCAGAAAAAGTTAGACTGGGATGAGGCACTGCCAGAAAATCTTCATGCAACTTGGGTTACATTCAGACAAGAGTTAGAACACATAAAAGACCTAAGAATCACGCGACATATCTTCGAAGGACATGTGACATCCAACATACAAATTCATGCCTTTGCAGACGCATCAGAAAAGGCATATGGCGCAGCAGTCTATATCAGATCAACGACAAAGAATAAGCAGATTATCGTGAGACTATTATGCTCAAAGTCCCGAGTAGCACCTTTAAAGCGTCAAACTTTACCTCGTCTCGAACTTTGTGCAGCACTTTTAAGCGCTCAGCTCACATCAAGAGTAAAGAAAGACTTAAAATACAAGGATGTTCCTACTTATTTATGGACAGATTCAAAGATCGTTTTGGCCTGGATCAATTCCCAAGCATCATCATACCAAACATTTGTGGCTAACAGAATAGCTGCAATACAAGAATTGTCAATAACAGAACAGTGGCGACATGTCAGCTCAAAAGACAATCCTGCAGATATCCTGTCGCGTGGCATCACTCCAAGAAAACTCGCATCAAACAATTTGTGGTTCTACGGACCCATATTTCTACATGGACAACAAGAGATATGGCCAAAAGAAGTCTCCAAAACAAATATCATGGATCAGAATGTTGATATAGAGCGAAAAAGGGTAGCAGCAGCATCAACAGCGAGTGATTCTGCAGATAGTGTGATCTACAACATTAAACATAATGGCTCATTCAAAACTCTACAACGAGTAGTTGGCTACATTTTGAGATTCATCAACAATACAAGAAGGAGCAATCAACAATCCAAGCTATCATTATCAGTTTCAGAACTAGAACAAGCTCTTACTTTGATTGTAAGGGCAATGCAACACTCAGATTTTGACGAAGAACTTAAACACCTGACAAGGTACAAGCAAGTAAGCAAAAATAGCCCATATAATAACCTTGCCCCATTTTTGGACTTAAACGGCATCATCAGAGTCGGAGGAAGATTAGAAGCATCAGAGCTTCCATATGACGCTAAACATCCAATGCTTATACCTTATAATGACCCGATATCCAAATTGCTGATGCAGATGGTGCATGAGGAAAACCGTCATTGTGGTCCTCAGGCACTCTTATCACACACAAGACAAAAATACTGGCCAATCAAGGGAAAGTCAATGGCCCGATCAATCATCCAGCATTGTATAAAATGGGCTAGAGCTAAACCAAAACTTCTTACTCAAATTATGGGAAATCTGCCGTCTACAAGAATCGTTCCAGCTCGACCCTTCATTAATTCTGGAGTTGATTTTTGCGGTCCGTTTTGGGTCCACTATAAGATCAGAGGAAAAAGACCTCAGAAGGCCTACATCGCAGTATTCTGCTGTTTTGCTACTAAAGCAGTGCATCTAGAAGTAGTTAGCAGTTTAACAACAGATGCATTCATAGGAGCATTAAAAAGATTCATAAGCCGAAGAGGCCATTGCAAAAACTTATACTGTGACAATGCTACCAACTTTGTTGGGGCCAAAAATCAACTGGCAGAATTGTCAGAAGCAGTCTACGGAGATTCAGCTAGCGAAAAAATAGATAAAGAATGTACAGCTCGAGGCATCATGTTTCATTTTATACCTCCAAGGGCACCTCATTTCGGAGGCTTATGGGAGGCGGCAGTAAAATCGGCCAAACATCTCCTTGTACGAAGCGTATCAACAGCATCACTAACATATGAGGAGCTTGACACAGTGGTCATAGAAATTGAAGGAATTCTGAATTCCCGACCCATAAGTCCGATGTCAGATAATCCGAACGATTTGGCGGCATTAACCCCTGGCCATTTTCTCATAGGAGCACCACTCAACTCCCAAATTGACGTAGCAGCCACCGAAAACCAAAAGAATCTTCTCACCAGATGGAAGTTAGTTACACACTTAAAGTCAGAATTTTGGAGGCGTTGGTCAAAAGAGTATCTATCAGAACTCCAACACAAACAACAGGATAACATTAAATCGGGAGAAATGGTAATAATAAAGGAGGACAACACAATTCCTTTACAGTGGCCTCTAGGAAGAATTCTAAAAACACATAAGGGCGATGATGGCTTCATTCGAGTAGTTGATGTCAAGACATCAAAAGGAGTTTGCAGAAGACCAATTTCTAGGCTGGCACTATTACCAATTAATAATTCTGAAGATGATGAAATCCCTCAACAAGACGACTTGATTGACACAAGCATTCATCAGAACGAAAAACCTGAAGGTGATAAAAAACGGAGAAGAATATCGATGAGCCAAAACATATTCACTACTATGATGGCGATCATATTAATGCCACTAGTATTAGGGGCACAAATACATAACCAAAAGTTCGAAAATCGTCTGGGCATTCATTTTGAAGGAATTGGATCCGCCAAAATTTCAACTACAGAATGGCAATTATTGGTTTACTACGACTTAAAAGAATTTTGGACTGAAGAGGCAATTTTTTCGCAAGGAACACAAACCTTAAACGATCTATGCAAGCAAATGCAGGACAAAACTACATGCACAAGCCTGGTCAAGCATTTTGAACACACAGAAGCTGAATTAAAATTAGACAGCACTCTGTTGTCTGGGCGGATTAAAAAGAGAGCAGCAATAGATCTAGTTGGAAATATCGCCCATTCACTTTTTGGTGTATTGGACTCCGAATACGCCAAAGATATGGCTGGTACAATTTCTCAAGTTAAAGAAAACGAAGAACATCTTCTCGCCCTCTTAAAAAATCAAACCTCAATCATTGACGCTACAATAAACATAATGAGATTAGATCAAGAATCAATAAAGAAAAAATTCGATCAAATTGATTTCCAAATTGTACAGGTACGCAATATGATAAACGACGAACGCCAGCAAGAAAAGATTTACCGTATTTTTCTGTCGTTGTGCATACAACTAACAATTACAGCAGCGAAGCTTCAACAGACACAATTATCAATACTTGATATTTTAACAAACACTCACCATGGCTTAATAAGCCCACTGCTTTTGACTCCTCATCAATTACAGCAAGAAGTAAGGAAAATCAAAATGCATCTCAGCGAATCACTGGAACTGCCTGTAAGCCAGGAAAACACGTTACAGCTATACAAGCTTATGAAGGTTAAAGGAGGGCTCACTAACAACATAGTAGTTTTCAGTATTACATTACCACTAGTTCAACGTGAACGATATAAAATATTTAACGTTATTCCAGTGCCAACGTGGATCAATGACACATTAGTAGCAATACGCCCATGTGCACCACTTTTGATCATCAACACTGCTCTCAAGCAATACTTTACCATTAGCAAATCTGACCTCAGCTTATGTTCACTCATAACAGAAGATATGTATCTGTGCCCTAAAGGCCAAATAAGGCATCAGGATGGCTCATCAACATGTGCCTGCGAACTTAATTTATTTCATAACAACACCCAATCAGACTGCCCAGTACAGCAAATGAAAGATAAAGAAGTCTGGATTTCCCTTCATGATCAAAACAAATGGATATATTCAGTTACAAGACCGTCCCAGGCAACAGCACTATGTAAAACCGAAATAACACAATTCACACTTGAAGGATCTGGCTTGCTTATATTAGAACCAGAGTGCACTCTTAAATATAAATTCACGACGTTGCGAGGACAACAGCTAATATCCAGTAAGATCGAAAAATCATATACCAGCTTCTGGGAACTCACCCAACAACGACACGAAGAACGCATTAAACCATTGTTACCAAAAGAAGATGCGAATCAATATATATCCCAAGTAAAAAATTTAACAGCTCTACAAAAATCATTAGCAGCACAAGAAATATTAAGACTCCCAAACAAACTTGAAGCTCACAACTATCATCACATGACAGTTGGGTATACATCCTTAATAGTTGCCTTTAGCATTGTCATATATTTACTAGTAAAACGAAAGTGCAAACAACGGTCAACTCCAACTCCAGCACCTCGCAAACAACAACTCGACTCAGACTTCACTGTTCACATATAACAACCAACACAATCCTCAACAATAGCCCTACAGCAAGAAATATTTTGAGCTGCACTCAACGGGGGGAGGATGTTAATGCACGAGCATTATTTATTATTAAATTAAGTTTAATAAACTTCAACCTAAATAAACACATTTTTTATTATTTATTAAATTATTTAAGTTTAATAAACTTTAGCACAATTGGCCTAAATTAATCATTTTCATTATTCATCAAATTATTTAAGTTCAATAAACTAGCACACTTGGCCTAAATTAATACACTTTAATTGCAAATTATTTTAACGTTTTACTTCCTACAATTGTAATTTAATACTTGTCCTAAATTCACACATTTGTTATTACAATTTATTTTTACACACTTGCCCTATATTAATATACTTTTTATTAATGCAAATTTGTTTATTAATGCAAATTTGTTTATGTTTGTTATTTGTTTTGTTGCTACAAGAAATATGCAATTTAATCATATTTCTTTGATAAAACTAGTATATAAGACCAAGAAAATTGAAAATAAAACAACTCTTATTTTAAAACTGAAGAAAACGGACTTTCTTTTTAATTAAGAGAAAGCAACACGGTTCAAGTGCTGTTGTTGCGCCAAACAAAAAATAATAATTACCTCCAGGTTCAAGTGCTTGAGAGGTCATCCAATTTTTCAAGTACTTGTTGCCCAAATTTTTAAAATCTTCTATGCATAGTGTATTAAATATATTTTCATTTGGTGACATTTGCAATAATTTGATGTTGAGTTTACTGGCTTCTTTTTCAAGCCTTGGAAAATATTTTCCGAAGTGAATTTTTCCATTAGTAATCAAATCATCAATTTTCAAGTGTGTAAGAATTTTCTTGCCATATTTTAATAAACAATTGTCCGAAGACAACTTTAGCTTAACACACTTTTTGACATCTTGGAAGCTCAAGACATCAAATATTTTGGGCTCTTTTGTATTTGCAAGGAATTTGGTAGGTTTTGAAATAGGATCGGTGTTTTGTTTGGACGTAGACCTTGTCACCACTTGTAGTATTTTACTGCTATCAATGTTAAGGTTTTTAAAGTCTTGGATAGTTATACGAGCCAACGCGTCCGCAACACAGTTTTCTTTGCCCCTAAGATATTGTACCTCAAAATTATATTCTTCTAAGTCAAGTCGGATTCTTGTTAGTTTCGATGAAGTGTTTTTCATCGAAAATAAGTATGTAAGAGGCCTATGGTCAGTTCTAACTTAAAATTTTGTACCATAAAGGTAGGGTCTGAAGTGAACAATTGCCCAATAAATGGCAGTTAATTCTTGCTCGATAGTTGATTTATTGCTTTCACGTTTTGTGAAAGCTTTTGATACATAAGCAATCGGAAGTTTTTTGCCATTGTAGTCTTGACTTAACATAGCAACACATGCATATTTCCAGCAAATATCTGTTGATACACAAAAAGGTTTCGAGAAGTCAGGATACTGTAGAATTTGGGGAGATATGAGAGAATTTTTTAAATATTCAAAGGCTTTGTCACATTGATCGTTCCATTCGAATGGAACATTTTTTTTAGAAAGTCTTGTAATGTGCCTTGAATATTCGGCAAAGTTTTTAATAAATTTCCGATAATAATTACAAAATGCGATGAACCTCTTTGCCTGGTCGGCATTGAGGGGCTTTGGATAGTTTAAAATGGCTTGAAATTGACTATTATCAGGGAATATTCCTTTATCTGTACATTTATGACCTAAAAATTTGCTTCTCGCATAAAAAATGTACATTTATCTGGATGCAGTTTAAGGTTGTGTTTCCTGCACAAAGAGAAAACATCTTTCAAATTTTTAAGCATATGCTTTTCTGAACAACCAAGAACGATAAGGTCGTCATGCGTTGAAAGGAGTTTGGCGCAACCTTCAAGCCATAGGGTAGACGTGTAAAGCGGTATGATCCACTATTTGTGGAGAAAGACGTTACATCTCTTGAACTTTTTTCAAGTTCAATTTAATGAAAGCCTGACATTAAGTCAAGGCATGTAAAATATTTAGCCCTGCCGAGTTGGTCGAGGATGTCATCGATTCTCGGCAAGGGAAATTTATCTGCAACCAATTTTTGTTAATCTGTTGGTAGTCTATTACAAGACGCCATCTCTTATTTGTAGAGTTTGGTAATGACTTCTTCGGAACAAGAAGTAAAGGACTGTTATAAGCCGAAATTGAGGGTTCAACTATCTTATCTTTAATTAGTTTCTTGACTTTATTTTCTAGCTCATCTTTTTGTGAATGTGGTATCTTATAATTTTTTATATACACAGGTGTTGGATCGGATAGTTGGAGTTTTTGCTTGTAGAAATTATTAGTGGTAATCGTTTCGCATTCTAGGCCAAAAATATCACTAAACTCAGTGCAAACTTCAGTTAACTTTTTTTTATGATTGTCTGGAAAGTTTTTCGAACGTCGTTTTAAAACTTCTGATTTTCGTGAATTTAATTTTGATAAACTAACTATTTCATAATCACTAAAATTTTCATATACAAGTTGAGAGTTGCTAACAAAGATATTAGTAGAGTTTGTGTTTACAATTCGTACAAATGGACGTTTTGAGCTCACTATTGTATTTGCGACAAAAAATGCCGGTTTGTAGCTCCTGATTTGGTATTAACACTTGGCTTTCTCTCTAGTATTTATCGCAACCTTTCTTATGACTTTAGACCTAGCTGGTAGCATTATGGTGTTTTCAGTATGGCCAACATTTTTGTAATTTATAGGCCTCAGAACCAACCAATCTTGATCTTTCCAAAAGTCTAACATACAGTTAAAAGATTTTATAAAATCAATGCCCCATATGCCATCATAGGGTATAGGAAAATCTTCAGCTACGATTTGGTACTTATATGGGATCGTAATATCTTCTATTTGAAAGTTAACACGAGCTGATCCCATGGACCTAACAATACCCTGGTCAAGTCCACTAATGTCTAAAAAGTTATTATTATTATTTATTTTGATGTTATATAAAATTTTGATTTGATGAATATAGAAAGGTTTAGATTAAGAATATACATTTTGGGAGTTAGTTTCCTAGGGGCTTGCCTAAGTTTTCCGGCTCTTGTTGTTCACTAGCCATTAACCTGATGCTGTTTAGTCGGCTATAATTATTTTGAGAGATGTTTCGACTTCGATTTCCGTTATTGTTTCCGGAATACCTGTGATTACTGTTATTATAATTTCTACGACCACGATTATGATCACGATATTGACCGCGGCCCTGACGATTGTACCATCCACGGTTATATTTTTTATTATTCCGATTTTGAAAGAAAAGAACAGAATTTTGGTTGCTAGTAGCTTCAGTGCAATAACTCACAAATTTTGCTACAACATCATTCATAGTATTAAAAGTACCAGATTCCATTATAAGTTTAATACGTTCATTGTTGCAATTTTTGTAAAAGCTTTTACAGCTGTTTGGATTGAATACTTTGAGGACATTTCTGGTGAAAGCCAATCCGAAATATACTCGGACTCTAAGGATTTTGCTTGGTATTTAAAATTTTAGCAGTCAACACATTGACTGATTCGCCCTTGACACATGACTGAAGTTTATTTACTATTGCTTCTAGTGTCGACTCATTTGAAATAAGATTTCTAACTGTGCCTTTTATTTAAGTTTTTACTAAACTTACTGCAACCGCTTCATGTGACCCTTTTATTAGCTGAAGAAGTCCAATGCCATCGACAAAGCTTTGCAAATTCTCTGGCTTTCCATCGAATTCTGGTAAAGGCTTTGCTGCGCTGTTGAGCAATTGTTCAATTGTTTGTGCCATTTTGTTTTTAAGGTTATCTGGGTCTAATCCTTTTTCTTCACTAGAATTATTATCAGTATTTGTAATGGGTAGTGCTAATGTTTTAAAGTCGATTTTGAATGTTTCTTGGAAATTATTAGGCACTTCAACCTCTATTTGAAATTTACTTAATATCTTAATAAGTTTTTTCCTACATGAAAAAAAGCATTCGGACACGATTTTAAAGTTTTCTTTTGTTAGTCGCTTTTCTAAGGTTTTTGCTAGGATTCTAATGTTTTCTAGTTGTAGCTTTAAGATTGATAAATGCTTAATGACTGTTTCATATTTAATGGGACGATTTTGGTTTAAGCATTTATAAGATTTTGATAATTCAATTTTATGTATCGAAAGGTTTTGTAAGATTTCTTCCCATTTCATTATTGTTTTAAACTTGATCCTGAGATAAGGATCGCTTAAGGTATTTTTGCTTTAGGGAGTTTTGATGCCATTGTAGAATTTTAAAAACTGCCTCGCCTACCGCGATGACAACTAAAATAATCAGTAGAATATTAGTAAATTGTGGGGACCTCGATTGGATTTTTTTTTGCTTTATAGTTCACTATTACTTTGTTTAGAAGAAAAATTTCTGAAGCGAATCGAATGTTTTTACATTTTTCTTTTAACTTTTTGTAACATAGAATTTTGTTTTTATTTAAATTTAAATCGAAATTAAATTAACTAAATAAACTTACAATAATTAAATAAACTTACAAAACAAACTTATCATAAGATTTAATATGTTTTGGAACTCTGCTACTGTTATTGGTGTTGCCGCTGCTGATGATTCCCTTTAAAACCGCTGTCCAGTTCCCTGCTTACCGGGTGCTGTTGAACATCTTTATAATTTTTTTTATTTATTTAAAATTTTGTATTTAATCTTAAACTTTTTTCTTATTTGAGTGTTTTAGTTTTTCATTTTTAATAGTTTATTGATTTAATTTTATTGAAATTTTCTTTGTTTCTAATTTAATTTTTTTTATCATCGATAAGTTTAAATTTTTCATAAAGTTTTCCTTTTTTCAATATTTTTTGTTTTTTGATTTTATACATTTAATTTTCTTGAGTCATTTACTTGAAACTGTGTATTTAATTGATTGGAATTAAATAAATAAAGTGAATTAATTAATATACATTTTATAGTTTGTTTTATATTAAAAGAAATCTTATTATTGTTATTTTTTTTTAAGTCACATCAAATAATAATCATTTGCAGCATAAAACGTTTCAGAATTATTTTTACAAACTCTATCCTTGCTTTGTTTTTTTATTTCACAAATAGTTTTCAAAATAAATATGTATGCTTTAAAAAATTTTTGTTGAATAACTTTTATTTTATCACATAGAGTCCTGTCACGGTCGCCATGTTATACAACTATTATTTAAAAACACATTTTTATAGGATTAAAGCGGTTGCCGCCGTCTTCAATCTTGAACGTTTATTTTAATAATGATTTTGTTTTTAAAAACTAACTTAAAGATACTTAAAATATATTAGCAATAAACTGCTGGCGCAGCAAAATTATCCCGAAATTAGAAACCCGCAATTCGGTGGGAACCGAATTGTATTGAATGTAAAGTTTAATAAGATACAGTGGACCCTCGGTTAATGAACGCCCCGCATAACGAACATTTCGCATAACGAATACATTTTTTTGGGAAAAAAGTTTCGCTTTACGAACGAAGTCTCGCATAACAACCTAAACAGGGGAAACCCCGAATTCACATTATTGGGCTGTCTGCGTTTAGCTTTTGCTTCATAGTTCAGAATTTTGTTTTATGTATTTTAGTGCAGAATTGTTCGTAAAATTAACAAGACGTGTTGAAACATACAAATTTTTTATTTTTAATTTTGCTTTTATAAAAATTGCAAAATAACTAACATAAAATGCCCTCAAAAAAAAATTCGGAAAAGGAGAAAAATACAAGGACCAAAATAACTATTGAAATGAAACTCAAGATCATTCAAAAACATAAAGGAGGTTTGGGTGTGGCTGATTTAGGACGTGCGTTCAACTTGTCGAAATCAACGATTTCTACTATCCTCAAGAATCAGGACAAGCTTGAGGTGCTAAACGCTTCAAAGGGAGTATCAAGAGTTTCTTCGCAACGACCACAAATTCTCGATGATGTTGAAAGATTGCTTTTGATATGGATTAACGAAAAGCAAATGCAAGCTGACACAATTTCGCAGAATATAATTTGTGAGAAGGCTAAAACGATATTCACTACTCTGATTGAAAAGTCGCCAGGAACATCAACAGCAAGAAGGGAAGACTTCAAAGCAAGTAAGGGGTGGTTCGAGAATTTCAAAAAACGTACTGGTATTCATAGCGTTATAAGGCATGGTGAAGCAGCAAGCTCAGACGCTAAGGCTGCCGAGAGTTATGTAGGCGAATTCAAGAAGCTTGTGGATACTGAGGGTTACTTGCCCCAGCAGGTGTTTAATTGCGACGAAACGGGTCTTTTTTGGAAAAAGATGCCCAAGCGAACTTACATAACAGTAGAGGAGAAAGCAATGCCCGGCCATAAGCCAATGAAAGACCGCCTTACTCTGCTTTTTTGTTCCAATGCAAGTGGCGACTTGAAAATAAAACCGCTACTTGTCTATCATTCAGAGAATCCACGTGCCTTCAAAAAGCATAATGTTGACAAGAGTAAGCTAAATGTCATGTGGAAGTCGAACAGTAAAGCTTGGGTGACACGTGTTCTTTTTACTGAGTGGATCAATAATGTTTTTGGCCCCTCTGTGCTGAAATATTTGATTGAGATGGATTTGCCTCTTCGTGTCCTGCTTATTATGGATAACGCTCCTTCACATCCACCAAGTTTACAAGATGAACTCATTGAAGAGTTTAAATTCATCAAAATTCACTTTTTGCCACCTAATACAACCCCATTGCTTCAGCCCATGGATCAGCAAGTGATTTCTAACTTCAAGAAGCTTTACACAAAAGAACTTTTCCAGCATTGCTTTGACGTGACTGAAAAAACAAATCTTACTCTAAAAGAGTTTTGGAAAGATCACTTCCACATTGTTGCCTGTCTCAAAATTATTGATAAGGCATGGAAAGGCGTTACTAAGAGAACACTCGAATCTTCCTGGAAAAATCTTTGGCCCGACCGCTTTGCCGAATGCACATTTGAAGGACTCGACGCAGTATCTACGGATCCAATAACCAACGAAATAATATTTTTGGCTGACCGTATTGGGCTAGAGGTGGATGGAAATGACATCGCTGAACTTGTGGCAGAGCACAGTGAAGATCTGACTACCGACGAGCTTATAGAATTGCAATGTGATTTACAACAAGATGTTAAGAAGCAAACTTTATCAGACGAGGAGATAACCGAAGAACAGCAACCGTCTAGTGCAATCAGAGAAATGCTCAAAGCATGGGAGTTTGTGGCATCATACGTTAAAAAGCATCACCCCAGTCAGACAGCGGCAGTACGTGCAACAGAATTATTCAACGATAATGCTGTGTCCCATTTTGAACAAATTTTGAAGGGACGTCAGAAACAAACGACTCTATACAGTTTTTTGCTTAAAAAAACTAGATACTAGGTACTAGGTTTCTTTCAATAAAAATTCAAATTGAAACATATAAGACTGTATTTTTTTTCGACCTGGAACGCATTATTTTAGTTTACATTGATTCTTATAGGAATAATGGTTTTGCTTAACGAACGTTTTGCATAACGAGCAAGATGCTAGAACCAATTGTGTACGTTAACCGAGGGTCCACTGTATACTGTTTATTAGACTTGTGTAGTTCATAAACGTACTGGTTTATTTAAACGATTCCATCGATTGAACTAAGTTAACTAGTTCAAACTTTTAAGTACACCTAGTTCATTTTTGAACTATAATTTGTAATTAAACTACCAGACAAGATAAACTAGAACACATAACTGTGTTTCCTTGTTGACTATTTACGATATGAAATTAGTGCTACCACGCGTTTTATTTAACATTCATTACGGCAATGCTATGGTGAACTAAGAAAGCGTTTGAACTAAAAGTTGAAAGTGCGAACAATATGTCAACAAAACATTTGAACTAAGAGAGATTTTGAACTAAAGAGAGCCTTTGAACTAAATTTTGAACTAGTTCATTTTCAATCTTTGAACTAAAAAGAGCGATCACTAAATTGAACTATGTGGCACAAGTCTACTGTTTATTAAGTGCTGGTGTAGCTGAATAACTGAAGAAATTAGATACTTGTCATTCGATGGGAACCAAATTAAATTAAAGTATCTGCAAAACTCATGTTTTGCAAATGCTGCATAACGTTAGAAAAACCGTTAGCTTTAAAGAGCTGCATTAATTGGAATTTAAATAAAATGTATTATAGATTTTTACTACAATATTACTAGGTTCCATCGCAAAAGTTATAAACGCCATCTTTTAAGGAGATTTGTAAAAATTTGGCTTAACCTTTGTGTTAAAAAGTTAATTTTTTTTTTAATTTCCTACGTTTTCATAATTTTTGGTCAGAAAAATTGCTCTGGTGCACACGGACGCAACCCCGCGCACATATAATGGGGAATAGGTGTGTAGGAGAGGTTTTGGGCTATAACACAGAGAAATGTCTTTTTGACGTGGTTTGACGGGAGAAAGAAATTATCTATTACGCACGAGATTTTTAAAGAATTTTGAACTTTTTTAAAACAAAAAATTTAAAAATTTCTAAAAAACGTAACGACTTTATTTTGCTAGCACTGATAACTAACAACTAACTGCATAATTAAAAAAAATTTAAGTTAGAATTTACTAAAAAAAAATTTCATTTTAACAAAATATCCGAAAAGTATATTTTGGATCACCCTATTCAGTGTGTTATAGCAGAGTTTTAAATTTTTGCCTCTCGATGTTTACTGGTACTTCGTCGGTACTTCTTCATAGCATATTCGCCGGCGAAGTAAGATAACTAAAAAAATCGCTATATCTTTCTTTCTCTTTTCACCACCTGTTTTATCTCTCATCTATCCCTTTCCTAAAAAATGTAGCATGGTTATGAAAATATCTAAATAGGCATTATGCCTGAAGTGCTACTTCTCTTAAAAAAAGAAAAAAAAAAAAAACACTAAGATCAGTAACCTCAAAAAGAAATGATTTTTGACCGCCTACTCAAACTATGTGCCACTGTGCGACGCATAAAAGCTTACACATGTGCTAAGCGTTACCGATCGTTGAATAAAGTCTTAGAAAAATTCCCAGCTAACCCTGTTTATGCCGGCATTAAACAGTAATTAATTTTATAGTTTACAAGATCAGACGTATTATGCATCGATTTTTGTGAGTTTTATAACAACAGCACATGGTGAAAATTTACACTAAATACGAGGGTCGATGCATAATGTTTTTTGCACCTACTTTTATTAAATTCAACCCAAGATAAATACATAAAAGAATGAATGAAAATGTATATATACAAATGCAGATACTAGGATTTTGTTTCAAATGTTTAAAATTGAAAACAATTCATGCGAAATATATTTCATCTCATATCATAAAAACTAAGTAAGGATTTGTTTTTAAATTTTTTAAACAATAAAATCATATAATCATGTGTTTCTTAACATTTGATGATGTTAATGATGTTAATATACCATTTATCACAGGTAAAGAAAGGGTATATCTAAGTATTTTATTCCATTTGTAATATCTACATTATCTATTTCCGTCCCCATAAAGTATATATATTCTGGGTTCTTATGCATAACGAAGCCGACTGCCGTCTATCTTCGTGTTAAATTCATCTTTGCCAAGGCACTAAATAAGCTAAAAAAATGTTAATATGCTAATCGAACAGACATATTTTCGAAAATTTTGCTGTTGAAAATTAGCAATATCGGTCCATGTACTTCAAAGCAGCGGGAAAAACACTACGCCTGCGGCTACTTTTTCCATATATTTTTTAGCTTTCGTTCGTATTCCTGCAGGTGATTTTATGTACATATACATAAGGATTTTATGTATGTTTATGTAAGGAGATGACTTTAGATAACATTTTGTAATTTGTATTCAAAATTATTTAAATAATTAATTACTCGTATAAAATCGGGTTAATATAAAACAGCACAAAAAAAAAAGATTTTTTCTAAGTAAACTAGTTTAATGAAAAATTCCCGTTGCTTAAAATAAATTAATAATTTTCAAAGTGCTTGTGTATAGAAATAAATTATCGCAGTGTTTTTGATATTTTATTTTTCATTATCTTTTAACTGAAAGAGCCGAAGAAAAGTCAGCTGTATATAGTAGAATCATTGTTGGTTATTGTTGCTTTCGCTTAAATTTTGATTTTTGTCTTTACTTTATTGTTTGGACAAAAATCTTTAATTTATTTAAAATGTTTGTGAGAAGTTTCCTGTAGAGCTAAGTAAGCGGTAGCGAAATGGCCATCGAGACGTGCTTTCACCCTCAATAACCAATGACGGTGATTTAATTTTAAAATCGGGATATTATAAAATAGAAAAAAAAAAAATTTCAAAGTTAATTTAATGAAAAATTCCCGTTGTTTAATATAAATTAATTTTTTTTGCCTATTTATTAATAAAACAGTATTTTGCTATTTAAAATGCATATACTGCGTTTTAATTATAAATATTGTAATTAATTTTAAATATCCATGAAAAAAATAACGAATAAATCACCAGTTCCCGAAAAATAATTATAATTGCTAAACTGCACTTGAAATTAGAGTTAGAATCGGAAAATTAGTACTAGTTAGTGCAAAATAATTAGTTTATCGATAGGTAGATTGTGTATGGTTATTTTTCTTAAAATCCTTTAAAAATATGTGTCTATAAAATAAAGGTAAAAAATTTTTGGAAACAAGTTTTTGGGGGTTTTTATGATAAAGTAGAAAATCAATTATTTTTGTTAATTGTAAAAATAAAGATATATATATTTTTTTAAAGAGAAGTAGCACTTCAGGCATTAATACCTATTTAGGTATTTTCGTGCTACATTCTTTAGGAAAGGGATAAATGAGAGATAAGAGAGGTGGTGAAAGGAGGAAGATATATATAGCAGTTTTCTGAAACTAACATCTAACCTGTTGCAAAACAATTTAAATTTATTTGCAGCATGATAGGGCATTCATTATGTTTCTTGTGCACTGTAGCGTATCAACTAATAGAGTCCAATTCAGTTAAAAACTAAAAAATTTGTTAATAGTATAAGCGGCAGACATACATATTTCATTTAATATATCACCTGATTATATTTATGTTTCATCGCCTTTATTTCATCAGGATTCATAGTTTTTTTTTCTACATCTGTATTTCTTTCTAGATTCTCACATACATAAGGATAAGTGTGCAGATATTAGATGTGGTTTTGAAAATTAATTAAATGTTAGTCGGTATTAAGATCTTTTTCCATTTTGAAATTAACGTTCTCTCGCCATCTCCTCCTTAAGACGCTCAATAAGCTCTTGAACAATAGGAGGCTATCACACAGATCTTTATTAATGAATCGTGTTAACGGATTTTTGTTGAAGTAATTTAAGATTACCTCAACAAAACACGCACATATTCTGGCTATAAATTTATGGCTTTATTGCAATTATCAATAGCAATTTTTTTGGAACAAAAGTTTTTTAGGGCCTCTTACGTGTTAATAGCATCTTTAGCTTGATTATTTTTAAACAATTCATTTGCTTCATGTTTCATTTTATTGGATCTTTCTTTGTTTGTCTTTATTTGTTCATGGCACATAGGTTATTCTTTTTTTCTTAACTGATTTTAGAAAATTTTCTCACATACATATTCTTTCTTTCTGTTTAAAATTATTTAATACAAAAAGCCTTCACTGGCCAAAATTTATTACAATTGTATATAAAATGTTTGTTAAAAAGTTACCCAAATCTTCTTACCACTAAGTACACGCTATATTTTAAGAAATAGTTTTCATGTAATATTAGTATAAAGTATAATATAGCACCTATAACTAAAATTAACGTTTTGTAAACAGACGGCCTCAATATGTAACCCCAAAATAATGTATCAGTAAAAATAATGCATAGAGACTCAAATTGACAATGGGCTTTATATAATTTTTTATCAATTTTGATTATGAACAAAGTGGTCAATCAATTTTTTTGCGATAGACTGGTACATAGTACGAAAATAATCGTAAGGTAGTAGGTAAAGAGTTCTACACACGAGCAACTATGATCAAAAAAGATTTTTCAAAACATGTGTTGTATATTCTTGGAATAAAAATTTGGATATTTCTTGTCGAATGTGAAAAACTAAACATTTGTACTAGAAATTGTGGGGTATCATTTTTAATAATATTATAAAATGTTAACAAATACCTTAAAGTTACGAAATTACTGAAGGCGCACCTAAGGAACCGTTCAACATAGGGCGATATATGATTATAAGTCCGTTGATAACGATTGTAAAGCCTTATGCCAAAAACGAAACGTACTATTTTATTAATAAGAACTTTAATTTTTGTAATATTTGCAGAGGACGTAGACAATAATATTTCCATACCATAAGTTATTTGCGACATTAACAAGGCATGACTAACTCTAAGTCTGACATGGTATGGTAAAAAATATATAGGGAATATAGTCTTCGAAGCTTAAAACTTACTCTTGCACATATGTTATTTACATGATGTGAAAAATTTAGCTTATCATCTAAAAAGATGCCTAGTATTCTAAGCTTATCAACTACTTCTACCCCCTAGTTCTTAAACAATTGGCTAGATCAAACATCCTTATCGCCCCAAATTTTATTATTTTAGTTTTAGATATATTAAATGTCAAGTAATTAGAGGTCATCCAAGAATCTACAAAATGTAAAATATTAAGAATAGTTAATTTAATTGTTTCTTCAGAACTATTGCCCTTAATTATTAACTGTATATCATCCGCAAATGCGTACATGTGACACATCTCAGATTCAAGCAAATGAAGCAACTCATTAAAGTACATACAAAATAATAAAGGACCCAAAAACTTATACTTCGGTCACGCCTAACTCCTCCTCACGTTCTTGTCAAAAATCTGCCACTAAATGTTACAAATTGTCTTCTATGCGTCAAATAAAAGTATATTAATAAGCAAGACATTCTACAAAATCTAAATTCACTGTTTAATTTTTTAATCAAATTTACATGGTAAATGCGAATAAAAGCCTTAGAAAGGTCTAATGATATTAAAACGTTTGGTATTCCCCTGCTCAAATCGCTTCTAATTGACTCTGTGATTCCCAGCAAAGCACAAGAAGCACTACATTTCTGACGATCATTCAAGAGTAAGTTTCTTTTTATATGCTCCATGATTTGATTTCTCATAACATGTTCAAAAACTTTAAACAACGTTGGCAAAATACTTACTGGTCTTAGATTTTCTTTCTCATATGATTTTACAACCTTTGATATCGGAAAACAGAAGAAGTTAGCATGGAGTTAAATAAATGCAAGATATGATCATGTAAAAGAGGGAAAATTATTTTCATGAATTTTAATGGTATGTTATCAACGCCACATGCATTCGATGTAATGTTAATAAATGCCACATATAGTTGTGATATGTTAATGCATCTAAACAAAAACATGTTATTTTACTCATATAAGATAATATTTTCAATTGATTTCCCTAAGTAAGTATCAAAACTATCCAAAATTTAATTATTTATTTCATCAATATTTACATATTCACTATCACTTGATTACGTATTATCACATGTTGCTGCCCTTAAAAGATTCCACATGCTTTTCGTGTCTGCATGTGCAAAAATGTTATCAAAAAAGCCTTTTTTCACTCAACGTATAATTTTTTAGTTTTATTTCTGTATTTGCAGAATATTCGCCATTTTTGCTCACCTGATCAGCAATGTATCCTCTATAAGCCATATCCCTTAGAGACCTTGCATATACTATTTCTGGAGATTTAGCCAGTAAATTTCTTTTCGAACGTTGAACTGTAATATAGGTACTATGAAAAACATTTCCGAGATAACATCCATAAGCTTATTTGCCTGTAATTCAACATCCATCGTATTGTAAAAGTCTGTAAAGTCATATCCCAGTAAACACGAATTCTAAATGTTCATATCAATTAATGAGTAGTTTCGATACTTAATGTAATTATTAAGATTTTCAGGAGGAACCACAGGTAATCTAAATGATGAATAAATAAAATCATGATTAGATGATAGAAATAGACATTGCATCTGTCCCGTCTCAATTAAAGAAGGCTGTCCACTGAAAAGAAAATAATCTAAAAGAGTTTCCGTACTGAATCTTACATCAAAATGTGTTGGAATCGAGTTGTGCCTAATTGAAAGATTCATACGATGACACAAGGATCCAAATCTGTCAAATTTTGCGGGATCAGTAAGGTCATAATTAAAATCCGAATATATCACACTAGATTCAAATACATCAATACCTCTACTTTGTAAATACACATTTCCTATCAGGATTGTATTTCCCTCAATAGTAGTTTCAATGAAAAGCATTTCACATACATTATACACCGAGTTCACATTAATTACTCTGTATTTGATGGATTTCGACATATAAAAACAAACACCTCAAGCTCTACCATGTTCTTGCGGTCGATAATTTCCACACAGAGTGTAGCCATCAATGTGAGCAGCAGCATTTGGCACCTTTGGCTTGAGCCAGGTCTCAGTAACCGCAATAATGTCAAAAAATGTTCCACGAATTATATCTCGAAATTCGTCAAATTTACTTGAGTAAGAAGAAGGTTTCAGACTTTAGCAATTGCGGTGGCCTATTTTTAAGCCAGACTCCAAATTCTTTACATGTACATTGGCACTATATCCATTGTCAATAACTGAACCCAAATTCAAATTAACCGACGTTTTATTTAGATGTTACAAACTGAGGCCACAGCACTGAAACGTTTCTTAAGACTAAAAATATAAATATTTGTAATCAAATCTTTTTACTACCTCGAAAACTAAACAACAATATACAGTGAAGGACTTAAGTATAGGCACAAGCTGCAAAATGAAACAAAATATGTTTTTTTCACATTTGTAAGTATCAAATATTTATTTAAAAAACATATAATAATTATAACAGTAATTCATATTAAAAATAACCAAAAAAGTCGAACAGTTTTTATTCGGTGGTAGAAAAATAACGAAAAGGTTTAAAAAACTTGATTTTCTGTGGGACATAAGTATAGGCACATTCTTTGTTAACGGAATCAAAACTAGTCAGAAACTCAAATTAGTATTTTGTTGGCAGTCCATTCTGCTTAGAACGGCTTTAAGTCTATTAGGCATAGAGTGTACTAATTTTTTTGTAAAATTTTTATCAATTTTAAGCCACTCTTCGGTTAACGCTGTTTTAAGCTTACATTTGTTTGAAATATTGCGTTTCCGAATTCTTCGGTCTAGCTCCTCCCACAAATGCTCAATGGGATTTAGGTCTGGGGACTGCGGAGGATGTGGCAATACATGTGCGGTGTTATATGCAAGCCACATCTTTACGTCGTGAGCAGAATGTTTGGGATCATTGTCATGCTGGAATGTAAATGACTCTGACAAACCCAATTTAATGGCGCTTTTCTTAACATTTTCCTTCAAAATATTTAAGTAAACAGTCTTATTCATTATTTCATCAATGAAGACTAGTTCTCCGACACCCGCTGCAGACATACAGCCCCAGACCATAAATCCTCCGCCACCATACTTTACTGTTGGTGTAAGATTTTTTTTCGTCATATGCAGTATTACGTTTTCGCCATACTCGTGAATGTCCATCAGGCTTAAAAATATTAAATTTGCTTTCGTCTGAGAAGAGAACCTGTTCCCAGAAACTGCATGGCTGATTTTCAAATTGTTTTGCATAATCCATACGTCTTTTTTTATTAACTGCAGATATTAATGGTCTTCGTCTAGCAACACGTGATTTATAACCGGCTTCATGTAGTAATCTCTGAACAGTTTTAGAGTGCACGTCCTTACCGAAATTTTCCTTGACGACCGCTGCCAGCTGTGTAGATGTTGTTTTCGGATAAATTTTAACTTTCCGTATTATTTGGGCACGTTCTCTCTCAGTTAATTTTTTGGGACGACCACAGCGTTTAACACTTTCAAAGTTAGTTTTACCTTTAAAACGATTAATTATTGTCCGAATAGTAAAACGGCTTCGATCCATTAATTCGCCAATGTCAGCAAAAGATTTGCCTTGGTTATGCAGATGGAGAATTATTTTTCGCTGTGATTCTGTAGTTTCACTTAATTTAGGACACATTTTTTAGAAAACGACAAAGAAATTATTATTTTTAACAAATTTTTCTTACTTTTCACCAACTGAAACAAATTGAAAATAATAACGGAAAATTCCATTCTGTCAAAAAATACAGTATTGCCAGATTGGCGAATTTATAATCGTCTTTTATTTCCGTTAACAATGAATGTGCCTATACTTTTGTCCCATAAAAAATCGATATTTAAAAATTTTTTTTGTTATTATTCTATCGGCGAATGAAATCTGTTCAAATAGTTTGATTACTTCTTATATGAAGCTTTGTAAGAACCATTTTACGTTCTAAAAATAAACATTTGATGATAATCAATATCAAAAAAATTACTGTTTGCTTCATTTTGCACCTTGTGCCTATACTTAAGCCCATCACCGTATATTTTTTTATCCAGTCAACAATTTATTTGTTTTTATAAATTTTGTATTTTTTTTTGTCGTTTAAAAAGCATAAATAGTATTTAAAAATTATTCAATTAAAGGCATAAAGTTTAACTGTGATGTTCATTAAATGTATTTCTAACTAAACATCAATTTTCTTTTTCATTATAACTGTTGGCGTTCAGTTTTTAATAATTTTCTCTTAGTTTTAAGATTTGCTAAAATATTCACTGAAATCAAAAATTCTCTCTTAGCTAAAGAGTGATAAAGTGATAAAGCAATAAAGGTGAAGTACAGACGGTTAAAATGTATGTATATATGTATAGTATTATATTATTATTATTATATTATACATATGTATATATATATATATATATATATATATATATATATATATATATATATATATATATATATATATATATTACCCATTTTTTAAATTTATATTTTACCAAATAAATCATTTTTTTTTTATATATTTTTATTTTCCTTCCTTTTCTTTTTACAGTAACAACACATATACAATACTATTCACATGTTGGCACCAACTAAAAAATAATCATAAAAAGTCAATGTTTTTTTTTAACTTTTTGTAATTCTTTAATTATATTCAAATGTTTTTTTGCTTTGTGTGAAATAATTTGTTTTAGTTTAATTTTAATTAAATTATTGACCGATACGATTTTTTTCACTTATTCATGGCAGGGTTATTTTTACATTTTGATATTCTGATGCGGTTTCAACTTCTGTTTTGTTTATATTACTGCAATTGAGTAGGAGTTTGTAGTTTTGTGCTGGAAGCTTTTTTGGGAATTCGTTGCTATAGCATCTTCATAATCAGCTTTACTTACAACTTATTCGAAATTTCAGTCATTTTCAGCTGTCTTTTACTACTAATTCTGCAAATTGCAGTACAGTAAAAAATATTACTGCTATCATAGATTACTATTTTTCTTCTTTTAGTTTGTTTACAACTTTAAAAACAATGTTCTGTCATGGCAGACTAATGGGTGGGATAGATGCAGCACATTCTTTTTACACATAGCTTTAACCGTCTGATGTTATCTATTTATTCGTTTAAATAAACGCAGTAATAACACATTTTTTCACTAAAAGCAATATCACGCAAAATATGCTATGAAAACAACTTTTAAAAATTTGTTGAAACCACTGCTCATGAAGAGATAAAAATCGGATAGGAATTTTAATTTAAACAGGTTCTTCGGCAACGCAACATCTCATATACGAAATAGTACTTATTTATAGAAAATCCAGCTAAGGAAAGCAGAACAGCTGTCTAGGAACGTATACGTAACAGTAATTAGGCATTCAAATCTCGCCCGTAGTTCGTATATTATTTTTCTATAATATAAACGTGATCAAAGAATACAATTTGTTAAATTTGCATTCCTTGTTCAAAGTCATCTAAATTGCCTGAGGCTGATATTTTGATTCACAAGAAATATTGATTTTAAATCTTTATAAATTATTTAAAGTAATCGCTTTATAAAGGTAAAAAATGTTTAAATAATAGCAGTTAAAAAGAAATATGTTAAATATGTATTTTATTACTTTTTCTTTTTAATATTTATTTTAAGGTTTTCATATAGTAATTTTCTATTACATAATCCTAGAATATAGTGTTTTTGATAAAGACTATTTAAATTTGTTATAAATACAACATTCTTGTCGCAAAAAAGGTAATATTTTTGGAAATATTTCCAACAATTTATAAAATCAAAACTAAATATTCTGAAAAGCAAAATGTCTAATTATTCTAAAACATATATTGAATCGTACACGGGATTGTTTACTCTTGTGTTTCAGCTATATTTTACTCACAATAGGTTTTAAAATATTTTTAATTAATTTCTATTGATATGGCGTAAAAATGCAAAAAACCGGGGAAATAATAATCGATTCAAAAAACAAAATTCTAGAAATAGATTTCAGGATTACCTGTCTCAGAAAATGATACTTCAATTGATGAATGTGGTGAGGTAAAGGGCGGTTTGGTTAGACTTTCAGTCAGGAAAAATTTGCAAAAATAAAAGGATTTCAATTGGAACAAAAGTAATTCCATGTAATATCTAAGCTTGAAGAAACTATAAAAAAAAAATAAAGTGAATCAAAGGCAAATCTTTCTTTACCCCGTGAAAGATAATAAAAGGTTCTTTTTATGTTGAAAGAAGATTTAGCTCTCAAACAAATGCTGACGACGCTTTGTATATGCTGGTATTTAACAAGAAACAAAGTTAACATTAAATATCTTTACAATGTCGTCATACAGTGGAGAAATCCTCTACGCTATTCTAGTAGATTACCTACAAAATGTACGAAATGTTCCATGCATGGACACGAATCGGCGAATTGTCACAAAGGTGCATGCCTTGGATGCTTTTGTAGCAGTAGCGATTACAAATTATTAATCTGATGTATGTAATAATAGTTCTAATGAGCAAATCCTTGATTCATATTTTGAAACCTTTGATGCATTTGAATAATTTAAAAGTTTGAGCATAATGTTGCCTAAAGTTATGCTTCGGTAGTTAACATCACGACTTAACTATAATAAAAAAAATAAATAAATTTTGTAATAATAATCAAAACTTTCCTAAAATTAAATCATAAATTACAAATTGTAATTCTAGAAAAAAGACCGGAGTTTTCAACCGGAGTATTCAACTTAATTTTTCGAAAGCATTCAATTTTATCAACAGTAATAAGAATAAAACACACTCAAATTGAAAGGCAAAAAATAGAATAGTGGATGACGATTTAAAGACTATTAATTTACATATTTACAATAGAGAATCTAACATGGAGCTTCTTTTGACTTCTCCTATTAACTTTTATATCACCGTGCACCAATAGTGCCGACGAAATATCGTAGACTCAAAACCGAGCAAAAGAATAATAATAATACTAATAATAATAAAAATAATAATAATAATAATAATAATAATAATAATAATAATAATAATAATAATAATAATAATAATAATGAAATAAATATCAATTTCGCTAGCTAGAAGCAGGAAAATTGTTTTGCGTAAGAGTGTCATAGTTTCCATGAAAAAAATCGGCTACCCTTTTTTGTGTCTATAAAAAGCCATTTTTAAAAAACTTGTGTATTAAATGTGTATTATTTATTTTTCCAAGCAGTCTTTTATTTATTTATTTTTTTTTTTTTTGTAACTTACGTAAATTTTCCCAGGGTTTAACGTGCGAGCTTTATTTTACAAAAAAAAAAAAAAACATAAGTTCCGATTTTTACATAAATTAGGTAGGAAAATAATTCCTATTATATAAACAATTGAAGATTCAGAAAATTAAATTTTCAATGATGTATAATACATATTTTTCCAGATTCTTTAGGTTACGTAATAGAAATACCAAAGAGGAGAAAATCTTTACACGCAATGCAAAAAATGCTTCGAAAACTTTATTTAAATTACAAAATTTTAAAAACTGCATAAGCATTTTCTTCTCTATGGTTTAACCAACACCGCCTTCGCTTACGATTTCCGCTTTTGCTTGCCAAAATTTTTTGCATAAGGCGCAATGATTTGTTTTCCTCCTATGTCGTATGACAAACAACGGCTTTGCTTACTAAAAATTTCCTGCATTGCTGGGTGCAGAATTAAATTGTACATAAATATTTGCTTTGTGCTCTCTTATTATTTATTATTATCTTCTATTTAAAAGTCGATAGATAGTATATTTATATTTTGTATACCATAATGTACAAAGAAACAAAAAGTTGGTCCAAATTTTCCACTTAATTTTTAATTTTTACCTTTTTGTTTTTGAGCTGTGCCCCTTAACTAGAAATTTTTATTCGTAAACTATAAAATATACCTTTAATGTGCATGGACGTTATTACTCTACGTTAAAGGACATTATGACCGTGTAGTCGTTTAGTCAACACACGTCAGTTTTTAATGCATTTTTTTTAGATTTTGATCTGCATTTTTTATCGTTTGTCTATTTATTTTGTACATTATAATTATTTTTTTTAAATCCACAAGATTTTTTTTATGTACTTTAACAAAAATAGATAAATATTTGCTTGGATACTATTTAGTAATACCTTTGTATAATAAAATATTTTATTGAATAAATTGCTAATCATATTGAACTTGCTACTAAAGTGCAAGATGTTGAGCAAAGTGAAATAATTCTGATTTTTCTGGAATGCACTTTTAAAAACAAGAGTTGCAAGCGTTAAGGCTGCATCCAGAGCAATAATGCTCTTTTTTAGTTCAACTGCATGCCGAACGCCTTTTTCAAAGTACATAAAAAAACTCCAAAAATTTATAAAATAAGTCATTATATGTACATATGTATACAGAAATTCTAAACTTGATGGTGCTCATTGTACACGTGTTTATTTTCTAAGTAAAAAGGTATTAAAAAATACCAACTGCCTGGCTCATGGTATCGAACGCAAACGAATGCGAATGAAAATGAGTCACTCACTTTTAGTAGATTTTGGTGCTCACTAACATTTTCGTTGTCGTTGGTATGGGACTTACGTTGTTCACGTAACATATTGGTTAATTGTAGGTTGCCACATCAATTATATTAAAATTTAATCGCTTACTTTGAAAATAAATCGCTAAAACGCCCGAAATTGCAGATTAAAATTACGACTCTGTGCTTTTTTTAATTGAAATTAATGACAGTGAAAATATAAACAAACAAATATTATTTATTAAAAAAAAGTGTTTTGTTTATATTTATTCTTTTAAATATACAACTGTGAAAATAGTGCAAAAAAAAGTGATCTTAAAAAATGCTTCATGTGTCCGTAGCAGTCCATTTTTTGGAGGAGTGTGAGGAACAAATTCCTCTAAGACAACTGAGGGACAGTAGCAATGTTCATATGCCAACGAATCTGTAAGTAATTTATGTATGTATACATACTTACATACATATGTACTTTCATAAAGTCTAATAAATATGCATTTATGCAATATTCTTTTAAGGTTTTTGGCAAACTTTCGTGTCTCCAAAGAGATATTTAAATTGCTGTTGGAAACACTGTAGCCGAAAATGAAGCCTGGTTACCGAAGCACGCAAATCCGGCCAGACATCAAACTGGCAACTTTTTTAAGGTTTTTGGCAACCGGTAACTATTAGCGCACGTTGGGAAATGAAACGTTTCCTCGGCAGCAAGAGCGTCGGCCGCATCATTTCAGAGTTCTTCCTACTTTTTGAGGACTGGATTTGCCCCAGATGGATATCAATGCCAACTTTGGAGGAGGAACGGGAGATAATGGCAGGCTTTTTTGACCGAACTGGCTTTCCAGGTATTATAGGTTGTGTAGACGGAACACACGTCCGAATTAAGTCACCAGGAGCAGATTTGAGTGCTTTGTATTTTAACAGAAAAGGTTACCGCAGTTTGAACGCAATGATGGTTTGTGAAATTGTATTTCCTTTTTCATATCGTTATAGATATTTATGTACATACATAAAAAAATTCATTTTTAGATTTGCGGCCATAAAATGTTAATCAGGTTTGTCGATGCACGGCATCCCGGCTCCAACCATGATGCCTTTATATAGGAGCACAATGAGGCTAACCATAGACTGCAGAGTCAGTTTGAAGCTGGTAAAATGCCTGGATTTTAGGTAACACTGAATCTTGAAAATTATAGAAAACTTCATATTATTAATGTTTCTTTTATGTTACAGGAGACGGTGGCTATAAACTACTGCCTTACGTTATGACGCCTTTCAGGAACACAAGCAACAACCACGAAAGGCGTTATAACAAATAATATATAAGCGCACGTAATGTAGTGGAGCGTTGCTTCGGAATTGTGAAAAACATATTCCGTTGCATAATTTGCTCACGTGGCTTACACTATAGTCCAGAACAAGCAACAAGTATAGTCAATGCATGCTGTGCCTTGCACAACATGTGCATTAAGTTTAATGTTGCTGGGCAAGTTGACGATACAACAGTTGAAAATGACCTGTTAACTTTCGGTACTGAAGACGAAATAGGAGAAGATGAACTTGTTGCATCGACAATTCGTCGGAATATAACAATTAGTTTATAGTTTTTTTCTTTTTCTTTTACTAGACTTTATTTTATTTATTATTGAGGTTGATAAATAATCAATTAAAAATTTTAAAGTTTTTGTTATGTATTTTATTATTTATAAATTGTTTTTGTTTTTAATTTTATTTTTTTTTACATATTACTTATAAATTCTCTTAATACTATTTTTATAATAATTTTGTTAATTACATTGGTTTTTTTATGAAGAATAATTTTACAAATAAATGTAAAAACTTAAAAGAAATTTTTATTAATATTTTTATTATTGATTAAGTTTACGGTACACAGCTCTATGAGAAATAATAATAGCACAAAATAATATGGGCACCTAACATACAAAAGCAGTAAGTATGTATTATTCATTTCTTCATTAAATGTTGGGCCAATATTTCAAGTGTGTCAGCTATCTTAGCTGAGGTTTTAACTTGTTACTCTGCAGCATCTGCCATTCTCTGAGCAGAAGAAGCAAGGCTTTTTGTGGCTTCAACTAAAGTTTTCAAAACATCTACTTGGTCTTTGGCTATAGCTGCAGACTGCTCTCCCACTTTCAATTGCTGTCGTATTAACGTTAGTTGTTCGTCAGCAACAGTTTTTCTTTTTTTTGACGAAGCGGAAAAAGATGGCTCATCACGCATATCAGACGTGTGTTTTCTTTCCTGTTGTTGATAAAAGTTTTCTAGTAGTGTTTCAACTCTTGCATCGACTCGCTGATGATTCTCTAGCTCTTGGTTGCTGCAAGTTCCTTTCTGCCTTGATGGTGTGACAACTGCTACAGCCTTCGAAGTCCTGGGTGGTGTGTCTGTTAGCGCTACGAAGCAATCTTCAATTGAATCGGTAGTTTTTGAACTGTTTCCAGTCGAAAACCCAAACACACTGCCACTGGGTGCGGCAGCCTTCGACAGAAACAAAGTTCTATCTACTACCTGTTCCAATTCCGTCAACGCATTCGAACGAAAAAGACCGCCACCAGTTTCTGTAAGGCTTCTTTTATTCTCCGCTATTTTCTTCTTGGTGCGGGATCTTAAATCTGCCCAGGACGACGAAAAAATTACACACGAACGTAAATGCAAAAAAGATAAATAAGTATCATAAAATAAAATGTTTCATATCAAATTGGAGGTCCAAACGAATTTAAATTTTTGGCCAGAAAGTTCCATTGATCTTCTGTCGACATTTTTGAAGATCCGAATACAAACCGTCCTCTAGCAAAATCAGGGTTTGCTTCCATATATTCAACAAGTGCCTGTAGTTGGGATGTTGTTGATTTTTTAATGCTAAATTACATGAAAGAAGTACACATATGTACATAAGTATGTATTTAATCTATTCATTAATTTATATATATAATAATTAAGTCACCTTTTGTTCCCCATTTCTTGTTTTTTCTTCTACCTGATAATTTTAATTGAAATGTTGCTCACTCGCAACCAAACGACAACAAATAAATTAGTGACTGATTTTGACAGGTCTTTTCGCAGTGCTGACAACTAAAATTTTTAGTAAGCACCAATATTGTATAGAGGTGTTTACGTCATCGATTGATTTCGTTGTCGTTCGAGTTGTGAGTTTTAGTAAGCACCAAAAGAGTTTTTTTTCGTTTACGAGTAAAATGCTTGTGAGTGACAACGCAAGTCTTTGTTACACATGCTTGTTTTTGCCAATAATGATTTTTCAGAAACATGAAATAAAAGATTGAAAATAGAAGTATTATAAACGTGTCCTTTCACGCAGCATTTCGTCATGCTACTATACATGTCTCACCAACAGAATACTTGTAGCAATGGCATTATGTTTATTCAAACAGGCTGGTGTGAAATCAGTGACGACTAACACCCGACATAAAACGAAAGTAAAAACATTGCTTTTGCCTTAAATTGGCTACATTCCTTACTTCGAAATAGAAAAAACAGTAAATCAAAAATATTATACATCAAGCAAGGTTTCAATAGCAAATATATGTCGTTTAAAATTCTTGCTAAATGTCTTTCGTGATTAAAATTACTTGAAGCAATTTCTTAAATATTAGAATATGTTCACTATTTTGTTTACAGCAGTTTTGTGACTGTTTGTTAAAATAACACTTTGCTGTTGTATGTCGGGAGCGAACATTATTTCTTTCAAATAATAATTTGTCTGTTATACTCATTAGCCAGTCTACTTACATATGTAAATTATATAATTCTTAATAAAACGACTTAAAAACAGACATACATATAATAAACCCGGTGTCTTCTCTGTACATGAAATATAATTGGTAATGATCGATATGGAATACAAAACACATATTGTTGGTATTTTTGTCTGTCTGTCTGTCTGTCTGTGTTCGCATCACGTAAAAACTGCTGAATGGATTTCAATAAAATTTTGTAAGAAGGTTCCTTAGAACCTTTATGCAAATATAGAGTACTTTTTATTTAATAAAAATATGACATTTTGTAAAGAAACTAGAGATACAAATGTGAAAGCACCCAATTTTATCAGTATAATGGTACTATAACAATTGTCAGTTCAGTTTATTTTTGTATATGGAAAATTTTTAACACTGTCTACAGAACTCTACAATAAATATTTAAAAACATATTTGTCTAACCTTGAATTTTAAGCAAATGAGAAATGATACGCAGACGAATTGGTGGGCACTGCTAGTAGAATATAAAGAAATTAAGGAAATATGAAAATCTACCATCCAAATTGAATTCTTTATTCTAATGCTCATTTAATTAAATAAACATTTTATGCTTGATTCTTTTTGTAGTGAATTAAGGTTCAAGTGTCTTCCTATTGCGGTTCAAAATCACGACCTACAAATTTTAACTTTATGGTGCGCCTGTCTATGACGGTTCAAAAAATAAGGCAACCTAAGTAAAAATTACAAATCATATGGGATCATCCTATAATTTTACTTAATTATTGTTTTATGGGGGAAAACCCCTATAAGCGTTGAAACTACGGTTATATAAAATCCCATCAAAACTACTTTTACAGTATCAGTACTTTTTGCTGTAAATTTCAAGTTTCTATCTAACATGGTTCAAAAACTAGAGTTTAATTAAGATTGAAGTGTTACGGTTTAAGCGATAGCTATGTACATAAAAATCATGTCTTCTTTGTAACATCCTGCAATTTCCCAAATTTAAATAAATAAGGCCATACCTCTCCATGAAAGCAAACATCGATATTTAGTTATATTTTTCATACTCAAATATGTTTAACCATAGCGTATATGGTAACAAACACTTTATTTCAAACGTGTGTCAATTGCGGTTTAATGGAGAACGCTATTACGTCAAATAACGTCTCTGTAGGAATTACATTTAACTTTTAAATTTATATTCTAGCGAGTATAAGAATAAATGCTCCTTCAGATTTTTTAAGGTTTGTCCAAAAAGATAAAGACGTATACGTAAAAACATATCTTTGCTTTTTAATTAATACTAAGTTAATTTTTAATTGCTTTTTGTTATTAGCTGCCATCGTCATACAGACTCTAGGAAAAGCCATAGTATCCAATAGGGACGCCCTTTAATTTAAAACTTAATTCGGAACAATCTGCAAGCATAACCTTTCATGAATAGTTAAAACGTAATTTCCACTTGATCTCAGTCCATTTTTTTAAGTATTGAACTCGATTTTATAAAACTTTCCGCTTCATATTTTTACAAGGTCAGAAAATATTTAAATATTTGAATTTTTACATATTTTAAGTATAAAGTACCACGAATACTTCCCGCATAAGAAGAATATTTCTGAAAGATATCAGTACCTAGATGATTCTTAATTGCTAAATTTAGCGAAATTGCTAAATAATTTTTTTGCTTGTTATTTTTGTTACCACATTTCAATTTTTGTCGACATAAAACAAGATTAAAAGATCTTAAATACCACCAGTTTTTCTCAAAGTGCGTACTCACTCCAATTTACGTTGAAATGTATTTTCTTTGTCAAACAAAAAAAATTTTTGATTCAGCTATTTTTACGATGTTTGTTGTTTCTCAAAACTTTTTGATATTGAAGCAAGTCCAACATTTATAAGAACACGACTATAATTTTTGTGTTGTCAGTCTGTCGGCGTACATATATAAATACGTATGTAAAAACACAAAACATACATAAATGTATAAACTACGGTTTGTTTTTAACTTTAATTATATCAAACGTGCAAGAAAATTACACATAAACAAATGTCTTAAGCATTTTTAAGAAGAGGCGATCAAAGCTCTACAATAAAACAATATTTACCTCATTGTCATACTCCATTCATGTATTCATTCATTTAGAAAATAAGCGAACGTGTCTCGCTCGAATTCCAATGATTTAACTATTTTCCTTTGTGTTTTTCGCGTAAATGTTGAGGAAGATGCCACTTTAGTTCTGTTTGCAGTATTATAAGGATTATGCTGTCTACTATCGTAAAACTGATGACTAATATAACGATCGTCGTGTTGTTAACAGTTAGTTAATAGCATTACAGGTCAAAATCGATGCAATAACGGTGGAGATATGATCACAAAAAGTTACCGTCTCGGCATTCCTTAAGTTTTTACAATGTTGTGTTTTTTTCGTGCTTAATTGTTTTTGCTTTATTCTATTGAAAACGGAAATTTCAGTGAAACAACTCCAGATTACCAAAAAACTTTACACAAATTACATTTTTCCAAAATGTTCTAAAAAATAATTAAATTATAAACAAAACATTTTTTCAAACAAGACGTTTTTTAATAAATTGTTCATTGAGAGAAAATATTTAAATTGAAAAATTTTCGATAAAAGCGCACTTTCACAAAAAAAGAACATCACTTCCTTGCGTAAAGGGTATAGGTATAATACTCGGCACTCATACTCGCTTAAATTCATTTCTATTTCTATTTTTAATACAAAAGCTTTATATATGGTCTACTGAGTCACTTTTATAAACTTAATTTTTATATTATAATTGTACAAATAAATTTGAAACTCATAACTGGAGATATACCGCTGTGAAATTGGGAAGCGTAACATCAAAAGACAATATCTTACAGCACTGTGGTGTAGGGTATATAAGATTCGGTACGGCCGTATATATTATTCATACTTTGTATTAAAATGTTAACGGAACAACAAATTTAAGTTGTTTGCTAGATGTGAGAGATAAATGCTACAATTATGATTTGCCTCTGTTGTTTTAAATGCATTTTGTTTAGAATGTCGATTGTAGACAGTCAAAGAATGCTATTCATGCAAAAACTTTGTAACATATTCATAAATATAATATTTCTTGTTCCTTTGCTACATGTAATTCCGGGGTTTTGTTTACTTATTTATCGTCTCTGCTTCTGTTTATTTTTGATTTACAAATTATAGGGATGGATGGCTTAACGGACGTTCAACTAAACTGAAATTAGGTACAATCTTATTTTCGTTCAACGAAACGACTATATACATCACGAACAAAAAGCATCCATTAACAAAAAAATCCCTTATTTTGTAGCATGAATAAACACAGTATCCAGACTACAAGAAAAAAAAAACAAAACGTTTATGCTAAATTTAGAGTTCTTTAAGTTAAAATTTTAAAAGATGCGACTATTCACAGCAAAAAACGTGAGCGTGTTAAATGTTTACTACCTGCTGCTGGGAAACTTATAATTTTCGATGCGTTTACTTAATAAAGGAATAGAAAATGTATTTTGTCAGGCCTCTACAACAACAAAAAACAACTTTTTAGTAAACTCTTTATTCTTAGTTCAATATTGTGTCTTTCTTTCTTATCCTTTACATAGAAAAACACAGTTTAAGGCTGATTCCCTTGTAAGCTAAATATATTTCGTTACTCAGTTCTTTAGCCTTTTTTACCAAAGAAAAATTTCAAAAGATACCTTAAACAGGCTCTATTACAAAGCTGTCCTCTAAGTTTCAAAACGGAAATCTAGTCATTTTACATATTCTCTGGGAAGAATAAAAATATTTTGGAAATAACTCAGCCATGTTAAATGGCTAGGCCGATTGATCCAAAAGTTAATGTGAGGAGTGTCTGAGCTTAAGCTTAGTGGTAGTGCTATGTGGTCTCGAATTTGGGAACCTTGCACCTGCAGTTTTTTTAATTTAATTTAATTTTTGTCTTTTTAGGCTTTAGTTTATACCTATAAATTAATGTTTTAATCTGCAAATTAATGCCCCTATTGCGGTTCACAACTTTTTTAATAATTTGGTCGTCTTTCATAGATCGGTATTGCCATTCACAACTTAAATGAGGTCGATTTTTTGGTTGTGTTAAATGCTATTGCGGTTCACCACTTTGTATGAGTTTGGTTGACAAAAACGATAAATATACACAACTGCTTATTATCAGTTGAGTCTTTGTCGGTTATAAATTTCTATTAAATTTTTAATACATTTCCTTTAAAAAAATAATACAAAAAGAACCAAAAATGTAACAATCGTAAATATAGGTGTTTTTTGATCTTAATATAATAAATTAAATGTTTAATACACATATGCAGGACTTTAAAAATAAAAACCAAGGCCCAATTTGAGTGACTTGTGCAGCTGATGAAAAGAAATTGCTAAAGGAAGCAAAAAATCGGGATGACTAAAACTCAGTGTAAGGAAGCGTGGAAGGATTTATAATTGAATTAAATAGCTTGGGCCCACCCACAAGAACATTTTTATTATTAGTTTATATGGGTTTAGACTCATTACAAAGCAAGTATTAAAAAAAATTGCTAATAATAAAAAAAAAAACAACTAACAAGCAACAGGAATGAGAAATACATATCTCAGCTGTTATCACTAAATGATCAAGTAGCACCATTTAAACACACCTTCGGCGTTGAAAATATTGCTCCCTTAACAAGCGAGGCTCCTGAAACTCCTCAAAATCTCGACTTGTTTGCATAGGTTTCTTAAAATGCTTCTTTTTTCAGCCGAAAATAGCTAAAAAAAAATCTATGAAAAATGACTTATTATAAATACTTGTTACTTATTTGGGACATTTTGTACTTCGCACTGGGTAGTTCAAGAGGATTGGAATCACTGCGTATTTTTCTACGTATACGTAGAACATTTGTATTAGCGTCATTATTTTCGTCTTAAAAAAGTACATCTACGCTTAAATCCATTCTTTTTATTTCATAAAAACTTGATTAAACTTCTTTCTGCGTTTTCTTTTCTTCATTTTACAAATAATATGCACGGTATTGCCAACATGAAATCGACATTTCATGCCGGCAACACCATAACAAACACAACTAAAAATCGTTGTGTTCTACAATACCAAAAAATAATTTGGTTGAGTCAAAATCGGGTTGACTGACATACGGCCAAACTTAGTTGAGTTGAGAACGGCAATAGGGGCATAAATTTTAAAACTAGCAGCGCTCACGACTTCGTTTGCATGTTATTTCTAATTTTCTTAAAATTCAATTTTACTAAAAAGTGTTTTTAAATATTTATTGTATAATTCTGTAAACGGGGTTAAAAATTTTAATGTGTGATTTGAAATGATTATGTCTATTTTCTTTAAAAAATTACTTGTTTAAAAAAAAAAGTAATCTATGTTTGAACTTGGGTTCTAAGGGGCTTTATTACAAAATTTTGTTTAAGTCCATCTGGAAGTTTCCACGCGATGCGGAAACAGGCAGAAAGACAAAAATTCCAAAAAATAATGTTTTGTATTCCATATCGATTACTATCTACACCAACAACAAAATTTAAAAGAAAACATTTCATGTACAAAAATGATCCTGTTACAATTTTATTATACGTATAGATGCCCGACATATAAGCATTTTAAAATTATATTTTTGATATTTCGATACCCTGGTCCAGTTTTTTTAATTATTGGAAACAATTTTTAAAAATTTGAAGCTTGTTAGGATTTTTTTTTCTTAAGGAGTATATAAAAACTTTATATTTTTGAGTATTTTAAAGCTTAATTTCTCATCAAATTTACCGTCCTTGTAGAAGATGGATTTCCTTCAATTTTTCCTATTTTACATAAAAATTTTGGATTTATTCTATATTTGATCTGTTTAATTAAAAAAAAAACTTATGCATATTTAATATTTTTACTTTCCTCAAATCGAACTTTTGTTAACCATATTTTTTTTTTTAACTTCGAAGATTTTGCTCTATTTTTTGTGTATATCTATTCCTATCAAACAAAAAAAGATTAACCTCAATATCATTCTTACGTGCAAAACTATATGTTCTTAAAAAAATTTCGTAAGAAACAATTTTACCTAGAAAAGGGTTAAATGTATAAGAGTTAAAATTTAATGGCTTATCCAATTCAACAAAAGTAAAAGTTTTAAGTATGCAATAAAACTTTTATAAATTAAGCATTTTAAATAAAATTTACTGTCCATGTTTATGTAGTCATCTAAGATCAAATGAAAAAAGTCTTGAACATTAAGGTAAAGGAAATCCTACAATTCCGAAAATAGAGGACGAAAATCACAAAACTTGATTTTTTACTAGATTTCCCATAAAGTCTACATATGGGATAGCGCTAATGAAATACTTTCAGCAACAATTCGATCCCAGCCTTGAAATATTAGAACATATAATCTAAATTCCAAATTTCTACATTCAAGTTGTATACATTTTGTTATAGCGGATTTAGCAATAGAAGTCCCTTGTAAGTTTCAGCTGTCTGTTTAAAACTATTCAAAAGTTTAGCCATATACAACAATTTAAAAAAAAAATCATTGGAGCACCCTTTAATTAATAATTTTGAATATTTATACTTTTTATTATAACGGTCATAATAATCAATTATCAAGTGTCAGTAGGTTATTTTACTTTACCTATGGGGACACCCTTTAATTTTTAATTTATTTTTGTATTGAATTTTGGCATTGGAGGTTATTACGATACTCAGTTTTTTTTAATTTTAAAGTGGAATAGTCAAGTATTTAAAAGAATCTCGTGATATATCTTTACAGAAAAAGTAATATAAAGATGGGAATATAGAATAAACAAATCAATAATGCGGGCATATGTTTTTAGAACAAGGATAGTTGTCTTTTTATTTGTTAAATATTGTTGTATTATATTATAACTTCCAATTTAGCTTTGACAATTAATAATCACACAACAGCTGTGCAAATCTCGTGGGATTTATTTTACAAGAATGTACGACTTCTGCATTCATTGAATGATGACAGAAATTGAATCAAAACTCTCAAACGATTTTTTACATAGTCGATTTCACATTCAAATCTAAACTTCATCTTTTTGTTATTGCTGCTTAAAATAATACTGTTATAAGATTGTTGTTGGTATTGCCTGAACCAGATAGTTTTTCAGTGCCCACTCTCCATTTATTGTTAAAAAGGTAAATACAATGGACATTACTGAAATGGGCTCACTTACATTTTAAAACTAAACCATACAAGTAAGAAGTTATAAAGCAAATTTATACTTAATACTGTAAATTTCAATAGTAATAATCGCAACTGTTATTGTTTTCACTATTCTAATTATTATTATTCCTTTTGTAGGTTAGGTTAAGTAGGCAGCCCGCATAAAGGCGATTTCACCCAAAATGGCTCATCGCTATCTCGCCTCTATGCGGTAAAGGATTGTAACTTTTCACTTTGTATAAGAGTTACCACCCGCACTGACCCAATCCAGCCTGTATTCTGCTCCTTACACGGTGAAAGGTTCAATAGTCAAAATATCATAGCACTCTTACATGTTATACCATTCACCACAAAAAGTGGAAAAAGGGTATAACAAATTTTGTCATTCCGTTTGTAATTTCTACACTATCTATTTCCGACCAAATATTCTGACTTCTTATGCATACCGAAGCCGATTGATCGATGTCCTTCTGTCTGTGTTAGTGTTGAAATCAAGTTTGTCGAGGCACTAGATCAGCTAAAAAAAAAAAATTAAATACGCCAATCGATCAGATATATTGTCGAAAGAGTTGCTATTGGAAATCAACATAACATCAATTCGGCGCAGCGGGCAAAACACCACGCCTACCTCTAATTTTTCTATATCATTTCGAACAATGAAGTAACTTCAATCAAAAAACAAATATATGAGGCGATAGAGAAGTAAAAAATAAGAAAAAAAAAAACATCAAGTGAAAAAACTGGCGCTCGGTCATACTTTCCGAGTTACGGGCCTCTGAAAGTTTCAAGTTTTTTAAAATATGGGTATCATTTTAGAGCTTTTAAAGAGATCTTTAAGGAAATACTAAAATTTTTTACAAATGCTTAACCCATTAAGAACCGATAGTACTTCATTTTGTTTTTTATTTTTTAATTCTCTGTCATTCCAATATTTGTTTCTTTGATTGGAGTTACTTCACTAAGTTAGATTTACATAGATGTTGAAGGGTATGTAAGATTCAGCATAGCCGAATATAGCACTCTTACTTGTTTTTTGTTTAGTTTCTACTACATAATACACTTGATATATATAAGTTTATTCAAGAGTTCTTTTTACATTACCGAAATTGCACGTTATGTTTATCTCTAGAGCAACGTTTAGCGATTTTGGTACTAACAGGCGCATTACTTTTTGAAGCTGGTAAAGTCATTTTATTTAGTTATTTATTTTAGAGAAGTACCGCTAAAGGAAGGCGTCAGATTGTAATATATTTGTATAAAAAATTTAATTATATATATATATATATATATATATATATATATATATATATATATATATAGAAGTACCGGTAAAGGAAGGCATCAGATTGTAATATATTAGTATAAAAAATTTAAATATATATATATATATATATATATATATATATATATATATATATATCAGAGCTGTAAACGAATGATTCTTTTTTGAATCATTCCTGCGAATCATTCCCGCTTTGAATTGTGATTTTTTTAATGCATTCATTCCACACAAAAAAGAATTGAATTAAAATTTGAATGCATTCACAATGAATTAAAATTCTTGATCGCCATTCACTTACCCACACGAAATGAATGAATAAGAATTAGAATTTCATCATGAAATTACTTTTTATGAATGCATTCCTCTCATCAGCCAATAAATGAATTAGAATCTGAATGGATGTATTATGAATTTAAACGTCGTAAATGCATTCACTCGCCATCGAATTAAGTGAATTAGAATTGGAATGCAATTATTGGAAGGAAAAATATATTGAAGGAATTCATTTTTTTACAATAATTCTTTTAAGTTGAAAATTATACAGTGTGTGTTTTACTACGTCGGCCATGACATAAGCTGCAAAAATGTTAACGTGTGTTATATTGGGCATGATAAAAGCTGCAGAAAAGTTAAAGGGTGTTATAAAATTGACATGATTTTTACGATTAGAGTGTTATCTTTTAAACTATAAAAGATAAAAACTTAAAATTTACGAAGTGTATGTTACTACATCGGCCATGACAAACGCTATAGAAAAGTTAAAGGGTGTTGAAAAATTGACGTGATTTTTACGATTATAGTGTTATCTTTTGAACTATAAAAGATAAAAACTTGAAATTTACGCAGTGTGTGTTTTTACATCGGCCATCATAAACCCTATAGAAAAGTTAAAGGGTGTTGCAAAATTGACGTGATTTTTTGGATTATAGTGTTATCTTTTGAACTATAACAGATAAAAACTTAAAATTTACGCAGTATGTGTAACTACATCGGCCATGATAAACGCTATAGAAAAGTTAAAGGGTGTTGCAAAATTGACGTGATTTTTACGATTATAGTGTTATCTTTTGAACTATAAAAGATAAAAACTTTAAATTTACGGAGTGTGTTTAACTACATCGGCCATGATAAACGCTATAGAAAAGTTAAAGGGTGTTGAAAAATTGACGTGATTTTTACGATTATAGTGGTATCTTTTGAACTATAACAGACAAAAACTTGAAATTTACGCAGTGTGTGTAACTACATCGGCCGTGATAAACGCCATAGAAAAGTTAAAGGGTGTTGCAAAATTGATAAAACGCAGTGTGTTACTACGACGACTATGATAAACGTTGTAGAAAAATTCGTGTTATTAATTATTTACCAAAAAAAACAAAAATATTTCACACCTTTGCAAACCGTTTACATTTTTTAGGAAAAAAACATTGAAACAGTTTCCACGAAAAATCTCATTATAAGTGTAATAAAGAAAGTACCTACCCCTTAATTTAGTGCTAGCAACAAAAAAATGGGTCATTGAATGGTCTGTTTGTTGGCCACGTGCTACATTGTGAAAATGGCAGGTAACAAAAATTTAAATAATCTTGTTCAATTGGATTGTTTTAACTACCATATGATAAAAATTCAAATGAAATTTTAGAACTAAATTCTTTACACTGGCAAACAAATTAGAATTATTATACCGACCTTAAATACTAGATAGATATTATTGTACATTCTCTATTTCACTCATATTTACATTTGTCATATTTTATCTTATAATCTTATTATCTATAATCGTAAAAAGCACGTGAATTATAAAACACCCTTTAACTTTTCTATAGCGTTTATCATGGCCGATGCAGTAACACACACTGCGTAAATTTCAAGTTTTTGTCTGTTATAGTTCAAAAGATACCACTATAATCGTAAAAATCACGTCAATTTTGCAACACCCTTTAACTTTTCTATAGCGTTTGTCATGGCCGATGCAGTAACATACACTGCGTAAATTTCAAGTTTTTATCTGTTATAGTTCAAAAGATAACACTATAATCGTAAAAATCACGTCAATTTTGCAACACCCTTTAACTTTTCTATAGCGTTTATCATGGCCGATGTAGTTACACATACTGCGTAAATTTTAAGTTTTTATCTGTTATAGTTCAAAAGATAACACTATAATCCAAAAAATCACGTCAATTTTGCAACACCCTTTAACTTTTCTATAGCGTTTGTCATGGCCGATGTAGTTAAACACACTGCGTAAATTTTAAGTTTTTATCTGTTATAGTTCAAAAGATAACACTATAATCCAAAAAATCACGTCAATTTTGCAACACCCTTTAACTTTTCTATAGGGTTTATGATGGCCGATGTAAAAACACACACTGCGTAAATTTCAAGTTTTTATCTTTTATAGTTCAAAAGATAACACTATAATCGTAAAAATCACGTCAATTTTTCAACACCCTTTAACTTTTCTATAGCGTTTGTCATGGCCGATGTAGTAACATACACTTCGTAAATTTTAAGTTTTTATCTTTTATAGTTTAAAAGATAACACTCTAATCGTAAAAATCATGTCAATTTTATAACACCCTTTAACTTTTCTACAGCTTTTATCATGCCCAATATAACACACGTTAACATTTTTGCAGCTTATGTCATGGCAGACGTAGTAAAACACACACTGTATAATTTTCAACTTAAAAGAATTATTGTAAAAAAAATGAATTCCTTCAATATATTTTTCCTTCCAATAATTGCATTCCAATTCTAATTCACTTAATTCGATGGCGAGTGAATGCATTTACGACGTTTAAATTCATAATACACCAATTCAGATTCTAATTCATTTTTTGGCTGATGAAAGGAATGCATTCACACAAATTTTGTTCATAATAAATTCATTCAAATTCAAATTCATTAACTTTGTGTGGCCAAGTGAATGGCATTCAAGAATTCAAATTCATTGTGAATGCATTCCAATTTTAATTCAATTCATTTTTTGGAACAGATGAATGCATTCAAACATTTTAATTCACGGTGAGTTAAAAACCAAAAATGAATCATTCGTTTACAGCTCTGATATATATATATATGCAAAAGAATTTTTTGTTTAAAGAAAAGGCATATTTCTGAAACATTTGTTGTTTTATTCCTATTGCGGTTCAAAATCATGACCTACAAATTTTAACTTTATGGTGCGCCTGTCTATGACGGTTCAAAGAATAAGGCAACCTAAGTAAAAATTACAAATCATATGGGATCATCCTATAATTTTACTTAATTATTGTTTTATGGGGAAAAACCCCTATAAGCGTTGAAACTACGGTTATATAAAATCCCATCAAAACTACTTTTACAGTATCAGTACTTTTTGCTGTAAATTGCAAGTTTCTATCTAACATGGTTCAAAAACTAGAGTTTAATTAAGTTTGAAGTGTTACGGTTTAAGCGATAGCTATGTACATAAAAATCATGTCTTCTTTGTAACATCCTGCAATTTCCCAAATTTAAATAAATAAGGCCATACCTCTCCATGAAAGCAAACATCGATATTTAGTTATATTTTTCATACTCAAATATGTTTAACCATAGCGTATATGGTAACAAACACTTTATTTCAAACGTGTGTCAATTGCGGTTTAATGGAGAACGCTATTACGTCAAATAACGTCTCTGTAGGAATTACATTTAACTTTTAAATTTATATTCTAGCGAGTATAAGAATAAATGCTCCTTCAGATTTTTTTAAGGTTTGTCCAAAAAGATAAAGACGTATACGTCAAAAACATATCTTTGCTTTTTAATTAATACTAAGTTAATTTTTAATTGCTTTTTGTTATTAGCTGCCATCGTCATACAGACTCTAGGAAAAGCCATAGTATCCAATAGGGACGCCCTTTAATTTAAAACTTAATTCGGAACAATCTGTAAGCATAACCTTTCATGAATAGTTAAAACGTAATTTCCACTTGAACTCAGTCCATTTTTTTAAGTATTGAACTCGATTTTATAAAACTTTCCGCTTCATATTTTTACAAGGTCAGAAAATATTTAAATATTTGAATTTTTACATATTTTAAGTATAAAGTACCACGAATACTTCCCGCATAAGAAGAATATTTCTGAAAGATATCAGTACCTAGATGATTCTTAATTGCTAAATTTAGCGAAATTGCTAAATAATTTTTTTGCTTGTTATTTTTGTTACCACATTTCAATTTTTGTCGACATAAAACAAGATTAAAAGATCTTAAATACCACCAGTTTTTCTCAAAGTGCGTACTCACTCCAATTTACGTTGAAATGTATTTTCTTTAACAAACAAAATAAAAATTTTTGATTCAGCTATTTTTACGATGTTTGTTGTTGCTCAAAACTTTTTGATATTGAAGCAAGTCCAACATTTATAAGAACACGACTATAATTTTTGTGTTGTCAGTCTGTCGGCGTACATATATAAATACGTATGTAAAAACACAAAACATACATAAATGTATAAACTACGGTTTGTTTTTAACTTTAATTATATCAAACGTGCAAGAAAATTACACATAAACAAATGTCTTAAGCATTTTTAAGAAGAGGCGATCAAAACTCTACAATAAAACAATATTTACCTCATTGTCATACTCCATTCATGTATTCATTCATTTAGAAAATAAGCGAACGTGTCTCGCTCGAATTCCAATGATTTAACTATTTTCCTTGGTGTTTTTCGCGTAAATGTTGAGGAAGATGCCACTTTAGTTCTGTTTGCAGTATTATAAGGATTATGCTGTCTACTATCGTAAAACTGATGACTAATATAACGATCGTCGTGTTGTTAACAGTTAGTTAATAGCATTACAGGTCAAAATCGATGCAATAACGGTGGAGATATGATCACAAAAAGTTACCGTCTCGGCATTCCTTAAGTTTTTACAATGTTGTGTTTTTTTCGTGCTTAATTGTTTTTGCTTTATTCTATTGAAAACGGAAATTTCAGTGAAACAACTCCAGATTACCAAAAAACTTTACAAAAATTACATTTTTCCAAAATGTTCTAAAAAATAATTAAATTATAAACAAAACATTTTTTCAAACAAGACGTTTTTTAATAAATTGTTCATTGAGAGAAAATATTTAAATTGAAAAATTTTCGATAAAAGCACACTTTCACAAAAAAAGAACATCACTTCCTTGCGTAAAGGGTATAGGTATAATACTCGGCACTCATACTCGCTTAAATTCATTTCTATTTCTATTTTTAATACAAAAGCTTTATATATGGTCTACTGAGTCACTTTTATAAACTTAATTTTTATATTATAATTGTACAAATAAATTTAAACTCATAACATTAATAACTGGAGATATACCGCTGTGAAATTGGGAAGCGTAACATCAAAAGACAATATCTTACAGCACTGTGGTGTAGGGTATATAAGATTCGGTACGGCCGTATATATTATTCATACTTTGTATTAAAATGTTAACGGAACAACAAATTTAAGTTGTTTGCTAGATGTGAGAGATAAATGCTACAATTATGATTTGCCTCTGTTGTTTTAAATGCATTTTGTTTAGAATGTCGATTGTAGACAGTCAAAGAATGCTATTCATGCAAAAAATTTGTAACATATTCATGAATATAATATTTCTTGTTCCTTTGCTACATGTAATTCCGGGGTTTTGTTTACTTATTTATCGTCTCTGCTTCTGTTTATTTTTGATTTACAAATTATAGGGATGGATGGCTTAACGGACGTTCAACTAAACTGAAATTAGGTACAATCTTATTTTCGTTCAACGAAACGACTATATACATCACGAACAAAAAGCATCCATTAACAAAAAAAATCCCTTATTTTGTAGCATGAATAAACACAGTATCCAGACTACAAGAAAAAAAAAAAACAAAACGTTTATGCTAAATTTAGAGTTCTTTAAGTTAAAATTTTAAAAGATGCGACTATTCACAGCAAAAAACGTGAGCGTGTTAAATGTTTACTACCTGCTGCTGGGATACTTATAATTTTCGATGCGTTTACTTAATAAAGGAATAGAAAATGTATTTTGTCAGGCCTCTACAACAACAAAAAACAACTTTTTAGTAAACTCTTTATTCTTAGTTCAATATTGTGTCTTTCTTTCTTATCCTTTACATAGAAAAACACAGTTTAAGGCTGATTCCCTTGTAAGCTAAATATATTTCGTTACTCAGTTCTTTAGCCTTTTTTACCAAAGAAAAATTTCAAAAGATACCTTAAACAGGCTCTATTACAAAGCTGTCCTCTAAGTTTCAAAACGGAAATCTAGTCATTTTACATATTCTCTGGGAAGAATAAAAATATTTTGGAAATAACTCAGCCATGTTAAATGGCTAGGCCGATTGATCCAAAAGTTAATGTGAGGAGTGTCTGAGCTTAAGCTTAGTGGTAGTGATATGTGGTCTCGAATTTGGGAACCTTGCACCTGCAGTTTTTTTAATTTAATTTAATTTTTGTCTTTTTAAGCTTTAGTTTATACCTATAAATTAATGTTTTAATCTGCAAATTAATGCCCCTATTGCGGTTCACAACTTTTTTAATAATTTGGTCGTCTTTCATAGATCGGTATTGCCATTCACAACTTAAATGAGGTCGATTTTTTGGTTGTGTTTAATGCTATTGCGGTTCACCACTTTGTATGAGTTTGGTTGACAAAAACGATAAATATACACAACTGCTTATTATCAGTTGAGTCTTTGTCGGTTATAAATTTCTATTAAATTTTTAATACATTTCCTTTAAAAAAATAATACAAAAAGAACCAAAAATGTAACAATCGTAAATATAGGTGTTTTTTGATCTTAATATAATAAATTAAATGTTTAATACACATATGCAGGACTTTAAAAATAAAAACCAAGGCCCAATTTGAGTGACTTGTGCAGCTGATGAAAAGAAATTGCTAAAGGAAGCAAAAAATCGGGATGACTAAAACTCAGTGTGAGGAAGCGTGGAAGGATTTATAATTGAATTAAATAGCTTGGGCCCACCCACAAGAACATTTTTGTTATTAGTTTATATGGGTTTAGACTCATTACAAAGCAAGTATTAAAAAAAATTGCTAATAATAAAAAAAAACAACTAACAAGCAACAGGAATGAGAAATACATATCTCAGCTGTTATCACTAAATGATCAAGTAGCACCATTTAAACACACCTTCGGCGTTGAAAATATTGCTCCCTTAACAAGCGAGGCTCCTGAAACTCCTCAAAATCTCGACTTGTTTGCATAGGTTTCTTAAAATGCTTCTTTTTTCAGCCGAAAATAGCTAAAAAAAAATCTATGAAAAATGACTTATTATAAATACTTGTTACTTATTTGGGACATTTTGTACTTCGCACTTGGTAGTTCAAGAGGATTGGAATCACTGCGTATTTTTCTACGTATACGTAGAACATTTGTATTAGCATCATTATTTTCGTCTTAAAAAAGTACATCTACGCTTAAATCCATTCTTTTTATTTCATAAAAACTTGATTAAACTTCTTTCTGCGTTTTCTTTTCTTCATTTTACAAATAATATGCACGGTATTGCCAACATGAAATCGACATTTCATGCCGGCAACACCATAACAAACACAACTAAAAATCGTTGTGTTCTACAATACCAAAAAATAATTTGGTTGAGTCAAAATCGGGTTGACTGACATACGGCCAAACTTAGTTGAGTTGAGAACGGCAATAGGGGCATAAATTTTAAAACTAGCAGCGCTCACGACTTCGTTTGCATGTTATTTCTAATTTTCTTAAAATTCAATTTTACTAAAAAGTGTTTTTAAATATTTATTGTAGAATTCTGTAAACGGGGTTAAAAATTTTAATGTGTGATTTGAAATGATTATGTCTATTTTCTTTAAAAAATTACTTGTTTAAAAAAAAAAGTAATCTATGTTTGAACTTGGGTTCTAAGGGGCTTTATTACAAAATTTTGTTTAAGTCCATCTGGAAGTTTCCACGCGATGCGGAAACAGGCAGAAAGACAAAAATTCCAAAAAATAATGTTTTGTATTCCATATCGATTACTATCTACACCAACAACAAAATTTAAAAGAAAACATTTCATGTACAAAAATGATCCTGTTACAATTTTATTATACGTATAGATGCCCGACATATAAGCATTTTAAAATTATATTTTTGATATTTCGATACCCTGGTCCAGTTTTTTTTAATTATTGGAAACAATTTTTAAAAATTTGAAGCTTGTTAGGATTTTTTTTTCTTAAGGAGTATATAAAAACTTTATATTTTTGAGTATTTTAAAGCTTAATTTCTCATCAAATTTACCGTCCTTGTAGAAGATGGATTTCCTTCAATTTTTCCTATTTTACATAAAAATTTTGGATTTATTCTATATTTGATCTGTTTAATTAAAAAAAAAACTTATGCATATTTAATATTTTTACTTTCCTCAAATCGAACTTTTGTTAACCATATTTTTTTTTTAACTTCGAAGATTTTGCTCTATTTTTTGTGTATATCTATTCCTATCAAACAAAAAAAGATTAACCTCAATATCATTCTTACGTGCAAAACTATATGTTCTTAAATAAATTTATGTTAGGGATGATAAAAATTTGTACGCGCTTGTAAAAAAATTTCGTAAGAAACAATTTTACCTAGAAAAGGGTTAAAAGTATAAGAGTTAAAATTTAATGGCTTATCCAATTCAACAAAAGTAAAAGTTTTAAGTATGCAATAAAACTTTTATAAATTAAGCATTTTAAATAAAATTTACTGTCCATGTTTATGTAGTCATCTAAGATCAAATGAAAAAAGTCTTGAACATTAAGGTAAAGGAAATCCTACAATTCCGAAAATAGAGGACGAAAATCACAAAACTTGATTTTTTACTAGATTTCCCATAAAGTCTACATATGGGATAGCGCTAATGAAATACTTTCAGCAACAATTCGATCCCAGCCTTGAAATATTAGAACATATAATCTAAATTCCAAATTTCTACATTCAAGTTGTATACATTTTGTTATAGCGGATTTAGCAATAGAAGTCCCTTGTAAGTTTCAGCTGTCTGTTTAAAACTATTCAAAAGTTTAGCCATATACAACAATTTAAAAAAAAAATCATTGGAGCACCCTTTAATTAATAATTTTGAATATTTATACTTTTTATTATAACGGTCATAATAATCAATTATCAAGTGTCAGTAGGTTATTTTACTTTACATATGGGGACACCCTTTAATTTTTAATTTATTTTTGTATTGAATTTTGGCATTGGAGGTTATTACGATACTCAGTTTTTTTTAATTTTAAAGTGGAATAGTCAAGTATTTAAAAGAATCTCGTGATATATCTTTACAGAAAAAGTAATATAAAGATGGGAATATAGAATAAACAATTCAATAATGCGGGCGTATGTTTTTAGAACAGGGATAGTTGTCTTTTTATTTGTTAAATATTGTTGTATTATATTATAACTTCCAATTTAGTTTTGACAATTAATAATCACACAACAGCTGTGCAAATCTCGTGGGATTTATTTTACAAGAATGTACGACTTCTGCATTCATTGAATGATGACAGAAATTGAATCAAAACTCTCAAACGATTTTTTACATAGTCGATTTCACATTCAAATCTAAACTTCATCTTTTTGTTATTGCTGCTTAAAATAATACTGTTATAAGATTGTTGTTGGTATTGCCTGAACCAGATAATTTTTCAGTGCCCACTCTCCATTTATTGTTAAAAAGGTAAATACAATGGACATTACTGAAATGGGCTCACTTACATTTTAAAACTAAACCATACAAGTAAGAAGTTATAAAGCAAATTTAAACTTAATACTGTAAATTTCAATAGTAATAATCGCAACTGTTATTGTTTTCATTATTCTAATTATTATTATTCCTTTTGTTGGTTAGGTTAAGTAGGCAGCCCGCATAAAGGCGATTTCACCCAAAATGGCTCATCGCTATCTCGCCTTATGCGGTAAAGGATTGTAACTTTTCACTTTGTATAAGAGTTACCACCCGCACTGACCCAATCCAGCCTGTATTCTGCTCCTTACACGGTGAAAGGTTCAATAGTCAAAATATCATAGCACTATTACATGTTATACCATTCACCACAAAAAGTGGAAAAGGGTATAACAAATTTTATCATTCCGTTTGTAATTTCTACACTATCTATTTCCGACCAAATATTCTGACTTCTTATGCATACCGAAGCCGATTGATCGTTGTCCTTCTGTCTGTGTTAGTGTTGAAATCAAGTTTGTCGAGGCACTAGATCAGCTAAAAAAAAAATTAAGTACGCCAATCGATCAGATATATTGTCGAAAGAGTTGCTATTGGAAATCAACATAACATCAATTCGGCGCAGCGGGCAAAACACCACGCCTACCTCTAATTTTTCTATATCATTTCGAACAATTTCAATCAAAAAACAAATATATGAGGCGATAGAGAAGTAAAAAATAAGAAAAAAAACATCAAGTGAAAAAACTGGCGCTCGGTCATACTTTCCGAGTTACGGGCCTCTGAAAGTTTCAAGTTTTTTAAAATATGGGTATCATTTTAGAGCTTTTAAAGAGATCTTTAAGGAAATACTAAAATTTTTTACAAACGCTTAACCCATTAAGAACCGATAGTACTTCATTTTGTTTTTTATTTTTTATTTCTCTGTCATTCCAATATTTGTTTCTTTGATTGGAGTTACTTCACTAAGTTAGATTTACATAGATGTTGAAGGGTATGTAAGATTCAGCATAGCCGAATATAGCACTCTTACTTGTTTTTTGTTTAGTTTCTACTACATAATACACTTGAAATATATAAGTTTATTCAAGAGTTCTTTTTACATTACCGAAATTGCACGTTATGTTTATCACTAGAGCAACGTTTAGCGATTTTGGTACTAACAGGCGCATTACTTTTTGAAGCTGGTAAAGTCATTTTATTTAGTTATTTATTTTAGAGAAGTACCGCTAAAGGAAGGCGTCAGATTGTAATATATTTGTATAAAAAATTTAATTATATATATATATATATATATATATATATATATATATATATATATAGAAGTACCGGTAAAGGAAGGCATCAGATTGTAATATATTAGTATAAAAAATTTAAATATATATATGTATATATATATATATATATATATATATATATATATATATATATATATATATATATATATATATATATATATATATATATGCAAAACAATTTTTTGTTTAAAGAAAAGGCATATTTCTGAAACATTTGTTGTTTTATTCAGGACAAATTCTTATTATTGTTAAAAGATAGTGTTAAAACATTTTACAATTCTACAAATGTAATTTCCAACTATCATTACAGAAAAAATAGTTTCAATATCTTTTAATTTTATAATATTAAAGGTGTTTGTAATTTTAAATGGAATTAAATGCTTAACTTTTGAATTTGTTTTATTATTAACAAAACTGCGGCTGGGAATTAAATTTAGATTTTGAGCTAACAAATAAAATATGTAATATGTAATATAAGCAATTTATAATAACATATTGATCAAAAATATCACATTTAATTCTTACGTATAATTTTTGCTTTTTGTTTTTTTGTACAATGTAGAGGTAAAAACAATGTTATTATATCTAAGCCTGTCATAAACGAATGATGAATTTGTATCGAAACCCACATCTAGTGTAGGTAACAGAGAAGCAAGTCGTGATAAAAACTCGGCGGCGGCGGCTGAGCAAAAAATTGTCAGCGGCGGCTGTAAGTCGGCTAAAGCCGACTATCAAGGAATTCTTGTGTATTGTGTCAGGAAGAAGAAGAAAAACAAAAATAAACAACCTTTAGATGAAGTAAATGTTAAATAAAGACGCCAGATTTTATAAATGAAATAAATCATATTATTTTTAATAACTTATGCATTGTTTTCTATAGAAATGTAATTCTATTAACAATCAATTTAAAATAACAGCTTCAAATTTTAATTTATATTTCTTTACTGAAAGTAATTTAAATATACAAAATTTAAAGTATGAAAATTGCCGGCTAACATTTTTGAGTCCTGACAAGCCGCACCACTCGTCGGCAGCGCGACTATTAATAAAAAATCGGCGGCGGCTTTCAGCCGGCTGTGAGCCGCATGACTTGTTTCTCTGGTAGGTAATGAATAATAAATTAGCCAATTAAATAGTTCTGTCGCTTTGAACATATGATATGACTCCAAGGAACGAGGCATCCGGCCAATAGCTTGAACAGGTTTAATATGGGTCAAGAAATCATCTATTTTAGCAATATTTTTTTTAATTCTCCAGCTACCTTTTTTATTTAACCATAAATTTAAAAATTGCTTTGTTACGCCTTTTAATACGGAATGCATGAACTCAGGAACAAAGCATGTAGATATGTCAATGTTCGGTAAGCACGATATTATAGTTTTGCCTTTAATACCCATGCAGTGCGTGATATTTTCATTTTGGTAGACATTATCTGCTTGTACGTCCATTTCAATTTTGTTACGTAATTTAAATTCTTTTTTATAAGGGTACATTCGCACCAATTTCTTTCCATCAACATTTGCCAAATAAATCGTTTTTAGCTCGCAAATATTACATCCGTACTCACCATTAAAGTTAAGAATATTTTGTATTTGTGCTCTAGCTGAAGCGTCAGCTATTAAAAGTGGCGCAAAAATATTCGAACTGCATATTTCGTTGGTGGTTGGATTATTCCAATAAATGATTTTATTTTCACAAATATTTTGACAAAATGGCATTAAAAAAAGATACATAGGAGGTTTTATATAATTGTCGTCGTCTGGAGGTAATTCAGCGACAATAAACATTAATGGCCAACAGTGACTTGTGGAACTTTTCACCAATGAAATACCGTCAGTATACAATACTAATGTTAAATCATATTTTTGTCTATTATGATTGATCCTCCAGTATTCTGATCCATCACAAATGTCAGTGATCATATCCTCCTTAAAAGAAATGTTTATAAGGTTTTGCTAAATACGATCTACTTCAAATAATCGAACTAATTGTTCTATTATATCTATTTCATAAAAGTAAGAAACGTTTCTTTCTTAACAGTAATTGCAGATACTCTCTTCTTTTGATATGTATGTTAGACAGTTTTTACAAAAAAAGTGTTGAATCGTGCTGCATGGGGGTGCTCTGCTTTGTAGATATTTAAAAAAATGGTACAAAGTTTTCGGCATATTATGTCCATTAGGTAGTATAATATTTTTTAATTTTAACAACCTCCTCGACACTAGTTTTACTATCTACGTACAAGGGTTTTTCAATGGGCACGCCGTCGATGGCAAAAATTCTGTTTTCCACTTCAGAGTCTGTTTCAGATAAACTATACTCTGAATCTTTTTCACTTTTTTCTACATCTGAGTCATTTTTCGCACAATCTAGATCACTTTCAGAGTCATTTTCACTTCAGAAATCATTGCGTTTTTCATGTTCAATCATAGGTGTATGTAGCATGGACATTTTGCTTTTATTCCAACGCTGTGTCTTTAATGGAACCTACATTTTCCAAAGCGAAATGTATTAGAACTCAATTATTGTACGTCAAATAGGTGTACATCAAAAAACATACAAACTTATTTTAACTAAGGGATCACATTTCCAAATTTTGTATTTGCATTTTCTTTCTAAATTGTTGAGATTAGCTTCACTTACTCTTTTGGAACAAACTGGTTTTTCGTTATCCGTTTCAGTATATCTATGTATATGTGCGCGTAAGTTTTTATATGTGTAAATAAATAATAATATTTAAATAAGCTTTTGTTAGTTCAAGTAATGTTTGCTATATATGATGGTTACTTTTGAATATATGGTTATTTCTTTTTTAAGTTAAAAATGGAAAACGTTCTTTTGTAGTTACGCTGGAAACAACATAATTATTTAATAAGGTGGGATTCTGAGTGAACCCTATCTTTTTTCAGACATCAACAGAACATAATCACTTTTCAAAATTTTTCTCGTTATCTTATACAACCAACTTTATTGAAAAGTTAGAATACGAACTCAAATCTACTAAATATAACTCATTTGAATCCTTTTGACACTATATTTTTGCCGCTGTTGAAACTTTTGTACTCTTCATAATTGTGAAGTTGACATTTTTAGTTATATATTTTATTTCTTAATAATAATTTTAATGCCTCATTTCAGCCGTAAAACTTAATGAAAGTAATTAAATTAAGTTTTCTTTAAATAATATTTCAACTGACGATATTCCGTATTTAATTTATTTCCTGCTAATAATATATTAACCATCACCCAGAATCGATTAAAAATTATTAAGTAGTTGATAAGTAAACATCACTTCTAATCATTCAAAAAATTCATTAAAATAAATTATAATAAATTAATTGAAAAAAAAAAAAAATACAATACATTTTACGTTTTGCAATAAAAAATATTAAATCTGTAATGGGAAAAGTCGGTAAGTAAATTTAAATTTTAAACTTAAAAACAAAAAATAACTAATATTAATATTTCAAGAAAAATGTACGAAAAAAAAGAGGTATTTGCAAGACCAAACAAACAAGCTGTTGGCAGCACAGAAAAACAAGCCTCCCCCAACACCTTGTGATATTAACCATACAAACGTAAGTTCATTTTATATTTTTCCAACGGTTTTTATAATTATATAGCAATTTTATTTAAGACTGACAACAATGTGAATTTGCGTGAACAGCTACAGATTCTTCAAAAAAAATTTGACGAATTAGTTCAAAAAATATACCAACAAATTTCGAATTTCAAGATACACGCAGCGACACACAGGCAGCAAATGACGGTCAGCTATATGGACAGAACTATGAAAATGAAGAGGTAAGCTGAAAATACTTACATATATATTTGAAAATAAGGTTTTTATAACATGCACTTCAAGAAAATTTAAATGTATGAATGTATACATGTACGTATGTTTTTATAAATACATTTACGTGTGAATACATGCATGTACGTTTGTTTGTTTGTATGTATGTTGGTCTGTATGTTTGCGTGTATGTCTATATGGACTTATATACATACATCCATATTTATGTCCATATATATAAACAAACGAGAAAAGATATTCCCTAATGTTAAAACAAGGTATATGCAGTTATTATTCTTTCCATTTTAGATGTTGTTATTGAAAGACAATATATTTTGTAAAATAATATTTGATAGTGCAACATGCTCATCATTCAAAGCGTCTCATCTTGCTAGAAGGCTTATTGAAGGTGTATTTAAAATAGAGGCAATTTTAAAGTGCACACTGTCCGGACAATCGCCAAAGGCTCAAGAGGAAGAACGACGTATGAAAAATTATAAGGCATTAAATGGTCAAGCCCGAAAAGCTATTATAGTTAAATATTAACTAAACTTTATTGTTAAAAATGATTTGTAACATTTTGGATTTTTTCAGATTTCTCAACTGAACACGCAGAGAAGAGAGGATGGCCTCCCCAATCCACTTTGAGCTTAATCGGTCCATGACCAAAAAATAAGAGAAATCAAACGTCAATATAAAAAAATGTTTAGAATTTTGTAAATTTATAATACCTTTAATATTTATAACCGTTAATTTATTAACTTGACTGTTTTAATAAAATGCAACATACAATAATATTATTAAATTTTTTTAGTATATGGAAACATATGGGTAATATATTTATGTATATATGAATAAATATATGGGGAAGAATTTTTAGGAAAATATATGAATATATACGAACATATATAAATATATATATGTTAATATATGTCCATATACCCTCATTTTTCGGATTCAAAAATATATGTAATGCCATATATAAACATAGATAACTTTTTTAGCTGGGTATATTTATTTATATATTAGACAAATTGAAGTTGATGAAAGTTGGTTGTACCTGGGTTACGGACCCAGACCATAAGACAAATAACAGCTTAGTAGTCAACTCGTTAACCTTCTAAGTTACTCCTAAGCGGAGCTGTTGTTATCCTTCTTTGAGTCGTATCTAGCGTTTGTTTAGTTTTATTGCCTTTAATTTTATTTAAGTTAACTTTGACCTTCCAGAATTGTGATGCGGTTTTATTTTTTAGGGAGGTTTTGAGCCTCTCCTTTATTCTTCATTTCTTTAACCATTTTTCTAAGTTGAATTTATGGTTTAATAAATATTATAAAGCCTCTTGGATATTTTCGTTAACGCTAAAAAAGGCTGTATCTTAAGCAAAAGTCGTAAGTTGAAAATAGACCTTGGAGAACTTCACAGCTTAAAAGACTTCAATCCTTTGGTATAAAACTCGTTAATGGACGGAGTTTGTTTTTTTTTGTTCCTTGTTCTGGCGGCGTGTTGAATTGAGTAAATTAGCATTTTGGTGCTATTGTCCCAAGCAATGGTATGTAAGTAATGAGTTAAAAAAATGTTCATTATAGTATAAAACTTGCAACCTGTGCACACTTTTTGTTTTATTTATTGCTCTGAATTGTAACATGTAGCTTCCCATACACAGCGCAAACTGAAAGCAACTTACATAAGCCCTACATGGGTCCTGATTGCTATCATACTTCCTCTATGGTAATTTATTGTTTATACACGTATTCAGAACTTAACCTTACAGTACCAAGCCTCCTTTGTCGTTACTTTTTTATAGCACATTTGGCTATTTGCTTTATATTAAACCGCCTAATCAACAACATATGGCGTGCGTTCAAATTAAAAGAATCCCTAATATCGTCTTAGAATCCGAAAAAACGTAAAAAATGAAATGTCAGTTTATTATTATATTATTTATCAGCATTTAATAAGTAGTTGTTTTAGTCTTATCTAAATTCATTTGACTAAAAGTTCTTTTATTGAAGAATTCGGCAAATCCCATATATATTTAATAAAATTACAGTACTTCGGAGTGTATGGTTTGTTGCTTGATACGTTAAGTCCGTCAGAGCTAAAAATAATAGTTCTCTTATTTTATTTTTATTTCAGAAATGTGATGAATATTTAGAAACAATTGTTTTTATTAAACAATGCTTGACATACACTTAAGTTTTAAGATTTTCTCTGGCAATTAATACGATTTATTTTCTTTTTAACAATTGGATTTATTTTCTTTTTAACAATTTGCACAAATTTACTTTTTTTACCATTGTTTTTATCTTTAATAAAAAATAAAGTATATATTACATTATCTTATATCCCCTTAAAATAAAAATGCAATTTATTTGTTGGTTAGAAAAGCAGGTATCTTATACGTATTCGTATTTAAAAAAGCCGAAAACATTTTTTAAGTAAAAAACTTCAGTAACAACAGGCGAGTTATTTTGGAAACCAATTACGGTTTGGTATTTCCGGGAATTTTTTATTTCCCGGGAAGCGGGGAAAAAATTATCGCCTTAAAGCAATTCTTGAAGAAAACAAGTTTATTTAATGAAATATATTAAGAAGCTCATAGCTTTTTTACAACATAAACAGACAATAAAAATAATTTTAAATAATAGTTTTAACAGCTTATAAAACTTAAAAACCAATCAGGTGACAAGACGTACATACAGTATATCAATAATGTCTTTACACACATAAAAAAAAATATTTTTTCAATATTTCGTATGGAAAAAAACGTTTTTTATTAAATGAAATATAAAGTTTTTTTATATCTTATAATTATTTACACTATTTGTAAAAGTATAAAACAAACAAAAAAACGCATTTTTAACACAAACATAACAAAAATTTAAAACAAAAACAAACACTACGAAAGACAACAAAGATAAAAAATTAAAAAATATTTAAGTAATTATTTATTATTATTATTTTTTTTTTTTTTGGAATATATGATGTTGAAACTGCATTAAACAATTCACTAGACATTATGTTGCTTGTTTTCGTTGCAAAATTTCGAACAGAAGAAAAAACCGTTTCACTTTATTTTACGCACAGTGGCTGAAAATCGTTTTTCATTGGCCAAAATTTTGTAACTTTTGAACCGATCAAAATATTGAAGTAATTTTTTTATGGATAGATATTTATTTTAGTTTGACTCAGTTTCAATTACATTAAAATTGATTTAGGTTTTTTTAAGGACTTCTAGGTCAAAGTTAAACTTTTGATTTTTTTAATTTTAGAGTGAAATATGGGTTTATTTTTTTATTTACATTTAAAAAAATTTAATATTTGGACTTAATAATTATAATTATTTTTTGTGATAATGGAATATTTTTAATGTTACACTCAAACAAATGTTTACATTAAAAAAAAAGTAAAATTAACTGGAGATTTTGCTGTTACTACAAAAAAAAATTTTATTTTTTGCTGTCAAGTTTGATAATTTTAAAAATAAAAACTGCAAATGCTTTTAATAGCATTTGTAACAATGGTATGTTCTATTTATTATTATTATTTTTTACTAATACTATGTTTTTCGTACTTAAATAACAATGAAAAGCAATTATTATTATTATTCATTTGACACAAATAATGAATACAAATATTCTATATTTTGTTCTGTGCTATTTCTGTTCTTTAGTAGTTTTTTGGCTTCTTCATCTAAATTTCGATGTTCCAATTTCTATTGATTTCGAATATTGGAGATGAACGGATCTGACGTTGCCAATCATATATTAAATAGATCCTCATTTGTGGAATTTCGTGAAATTTTTCTAGTATTGTGCTATCTGTAAAATCTGTAATCCTTGTTCCTTTTTTCTCGAGCCTCCTCTGATAGATCTCCAAGAGGCACCAAATCATATTTAATATTATCTTCTCCATGATAAAGGATTTTGTGTTGGTTGTATATATTTTTGAAGTTTCCTTAGCATAATCTCAAAATTGTATAGAGTTAACTTCTTTATTGCACGCAAGTACTTCTAGGATTATTTTAAATCTGAAAATAAGGCTTTAATCCACTCCTGTTATTTCGGATGCTGTTTCTGCCTCTGAAAAGAATCTTTGAGTGGTATTGCCAGCATTTGTATTGCCTGACCCTTGTTTTGGCTGATCTATAATCAATTCAATTTTGCGATACATATTTATCTTGAACGTGTTTTTTTGGAACTTTTAACTCTTTGTTGGTTTCATTGTTTCTAATTGATCCTAAAAACCTGAAATCCAAATCATAACTGATTTTGCGTATATATTCCATAAGTCATATTCCTGCATGTAGTGGTGAACTTGGTTTAATTGGGTGGATGCTGCTTGGCATATAATGCAGCTTGAAGTAGCCTTCGTGTTATCCAAAGCCTGACCTACTTTTCCATCTATCATTGTAAGGACTGATTGATAGCTTACTTCAACTTGCTGCCCATCTAACTGTAATTGTAATGGCTGTAGTGTTGTGTGTTGTGTGTAGTGTTCAACCCCTACGGCAACCAAAAATTAAAATTTTTTTTCCGTTTAATGGTATAAATACATATTCAGAATTAAAATTAAACATGCAGCCTCCTTCGTCGGTACTTCTTCATAGCATATTCGCCGGCGAAGTAAGATAACTAAAAAAATCGCTATATCTCTCTTTCTCTTTTCACCACCTGTCTTATCTCTCATCTATCCCTTTTCCAAAGAATGTAGCATGGTTACGAAAATAACTAAAGACATTATTGCCTGAAGTGCTACATCTCTTTAAGAAAAAATTAAAGGAATAAACATTTTATTATTTTAGATGGTTTTAATAAAAATTTTAGTACCAATATTCAAAATAATGCGTATATGAAACGAGAAAACAATGGATAGTCCTATATGTATACATAATACATTGAAAACCCTAAACATGAGAAGAGAAACAGTCTTGGATAAAATTTGCGCAAAAACTTTTAAAATAAATGCCATTTTTTAACACCTATGTATAACAAAACTAATCACCTCCAGCATAGGAGAGGCCGTAGTGCCAGACCTGCTTAAAACATCTATAATTAAGCCAATATAAAAACGGAACTCCATCAAGTGCGATGAAATTATGGAAGAAATTATTATTAGAATGCTCACTGATTTAAAATCAGATATAATAATTGATACTGCTTGCAAAAAGGAAAAATTCAAACCTACTTTAGGAAAACTTCTTAAACCAAATAAACAACTGTTTAAATATTTGGAGACTTTAGTCAGGCGTTCGACACAAACAATTAATAATCTGAAAAGAAATGGAATAAATGAAAGGAACGAAATAAGTCAAAATCTACTTGGAAAGTAGATTATAATATGTAAAATTAAACGACAAGATAAGCAACAAAATAACAAAAGACTGCGATGTTCCTCGTGGATCAAAGCTGGGTCCAATATCATACATAATTTATACAAACGACATGTTAAAGCCGTTAACTGAAGGAAAACCCATTGCCTAAGATACTGCTATTATTGTCGCAGATAAAAGCAACAACAAAAATAATGCAAAGACAATTAAAGATCACCACAAGATGGTATCACGACAACGATCTAATAATTAAAGCCAAAAAATAAAAACACAAAGCTGATTCATAAAAAACTCCTCTTTTAAAAAGCTCAACCTTCATACCAAAGTGACAAACAGTGAAATCTCAAAAAAAATGCTTAGCAAATATTGAAATGGTGAATTCCTACAAATATTTAGAAATGTTTGTTGAACGTAGCTTTAAGTTAAAAACACACATGGAAAAACATCGTATATATATATATATATATATATATATATATATATATATATATATATATATATATATATATATATATATATATATATATATATATATATTTATATATAGATTTACACTATGCAATTTTTTGAGGCATTTTTTTCTCAATTCTCTATTTAAGTTGTAATGATATGCATTATTTTAAAATAAATCTAAGCGACAAAAACATCCCCTTAAAATTCAAGCAATATCATATTGCTTACACCTTTTTCTTCAACAAAAAACAAAAATTTCATGATAGTTTCATGAAAAATTGCCTAGTCTAAATGCGGTACTGCCACAGGCATTTTTTTTTAACAGACACATATATTCTCCCTAACAGTTAGACGTAGCATAACAGCATGGGGAAATGTTAAATACATCAACATCAAACCTAATACATTATTTCTCTAAGCCCCCATCATATCTAACAATCTGCAAAACTTTTTGATCGTAGCAAGCACATACCACTTTTACTGAAACTTGATAAAATTAGTTTTCGTTCAAAAATGTTAAGTTGGTTTCGTTTCTACATTACTGGTCGATTAAACGTTTTTTTCTTTTGGTGATATTATTTCAGATCTTTATATCCCAATTTCTGGTATTCCACAAGGAAGTAATTTTGGATCATTGCTTTTCAATTTATTTGTTATTGACATTCAGTCTTGATTTAAAAGCTCGAATTTTCTTTTGTATGCTGATGATTCAAAAATTTTCAAATCGATATCAACATCTAAGGATGCTTCTGATATACAGAATGATCTGGACGCTGTTATTATGTAGTCTAAGTATAACGGTTTCCCTTTTTATATATTTTAAAATGGTATATAATTACATATCATAAAAGCCGTAATCAAATAGTTTCTAACTATCTTTTCGATGGAGTTAATTTATCATTTGTTAATGAGATACATATATGATTTAGTAGTCACTTGTGATACTAAATTATTGTTTTGTAGTAACAAAGATTTTATCATTCCTAAAGCTTGGTGTATTTTCAGTTTTATACCACGTCAGTCTGATAAGAACTTTGATCACTATACCAAGAAAGTGTTGCTTATTTCTTTTGTTAAATCTAAACTAGAATATGCCACCACTGCTATACATTGTAGGAGAATGGAAAGAATTCAAATCAAATTTAAAAAAAATGCTCTTTTCTTTTTGAATGTCAACAACCTTTAATCCTCCACTTTAAATACTACTTATAAAGATAAGTGTGCTTTGCTCTTATTAAAAACGTTTTTATGATAAGGTCATTCATGGTTTTGTTGACTGCAATGATATACAATATTAGAGTCAATAAAGATAAACATTCGCAAAGATCTCTTGGATTAAGAAATATTTTACTTTTAATTGATTTTTATAACACAGATTATGCACTTATTGAATTAATTACTAGAGCTATGCGCTTATTTTATGATTACTCTAGTCAGTTGGACATTACTGTTACGAAGATATAGTTTTATAAAGTCTTACAAGTATTGCTAAATTAATAAAATTTTAAATACTTTTTTTTTACAAACTTTAAAATATAATTAGATGCTAGACTGTAAGGATAGTATTGTCTTCAAAGACTTAAATAAATAATTAAATTAAAAAAACTTCAAAACCAAAAATGCAATACAAAATTAATATGTTAACAACACAACATCACAAAATCCTGGTACACTAAACTATAACCAGTTAACAGGAAGTTGCGATCGTTTAACCGAAAACATCAGATTAAAAAAAAATCCAGACAGATAAGACACATTGCCACAAAACTCAAACAGTCTTAAACACTAAGAACTTTGCGAAAGATCAACAATCTTAGCTAAGAAGTTCTTGCATATTTCAGAGTTCAAAAAATACACACATCGTACACACAATGTTCTGTTCAAAAGTAACCAACACATATTTTCTTTTCATAAAAGTTATGTGTGTCTCTAAATTTCGAAATGTGCCAAACAACACTATGAATGTGTTTTATTTATATATTTATTTGCGTACACGAACATGAATTATCGATTATAGCTATTCTCTATCTATACGGCTAAAAACGTAGATGAAAAACAGAGAAGTTTAAGTGTACTTTATTTTAAGTACGAGTACGGCAAAATTTACATGAAAAAATGAACATAAGTTGGTGTACGCACGGCAAAAAAGTACATGTGCGACACGTCAACAAATTATCCATTTGCGATCGTAAAAAACCTAATATATGCAAATGAAGACAATTGTTTTATTTGGTTTATAAAATCTATTTAAAAAAAATATAATAGATAATTCATTGTAATAAATTACTAATAGTTATACAATATAAAAAAAAATTAAATGAGAAAAGGTTAAAGAAAAGTACGTAAAAAAGGAAAAGAGTTTTCAACAAAATCTGTATATGAATTTCTCTGTTTGGAACAAAATTAAACTCTTGTTAATTACCATTTTCTATTTTAAGGTTTGAGAAGTCGTTGTTCTACAAATCAATATAAGTATATATTAATTTGTAGAACAATGTTGCAGCGTCGTTGGTATAAGAAGGCGCATTAAAGGTTTTTCAAGTTGTTACATTTGATTTATTAATTTTTTACTTCGCCTTCGATTTGCTGCAGAGTAGTACCGACGAAGAAGGGCACTGTGACATAAAATATTTGTGTATTAGAAAAATTAAAGTTGTCGTATTGACCTTACTTGGGTTACGAACCCAGACCATCAAGTCAAATCTGAAAAAAATGACAAGTTTCTCCGGGTTACAATGAAATTCGAGATAAGTTAGAAGAAATTTGCAGCTCTTCTTACCATAACTAACCACAAATTATTATTCAATTACTTTGTAGACGTGTAAAACATAGAACATGCCATAAATGAAACAATACAATGCAGTAATTTTTCTAGGGGAATTATCTTTGCAACAAAAACCTGTTTTAAGCTTTGCTTTTTATTGTTTTTTTATATATTTGTCCCTCTTAAAAATCACTGACTTATTTTTTACTAAAATATTACTCAAATTTATTCTTTTTAGCCGACTTCAAAAAAAGAAAGAGGTTATAAATTCGACTGAATGTTTTTTAAATGTTTTATGAATCGTAAAGCGCACTTCATCAAAATTTAAAAAGAAATGCGTATTACTATAGCTCCCAATAGCACAAAGTAATACAAAAATAAATCTATAAATTAAAGGGTCTCCCCACAGGTGGCGTAAATTTTCCTACATGGGCTTATCTCGTAAACCGTTATAGACAAACGCTTGCAGATTGGACTCAATGTCGATTGGGATGTCCAGTTTAATAACAAGTATAAACATTCAAAATTATAAAATAAAGAGTGTCCCAATAGTTAATATAATTTTTTGTATATAGCCAATTTTTAGAACTGTTATAGCCAGATAGTTGAAATTTACAAAGTCCGCTTTAATAACAAGTATAAAATTGGAATTTGGATATTAAAGGGTGTCACAATAGTTACTGAAAGTTGATGTATGTGGCTCTATCTTTGAAACAGTTTCAGACAAACGCTTGAAAATAAGACAGAATGTCTATTACAATATCAAGTATAATAACAAGTTTAAATACATAAAATTATAAATTAAAGGATGCCCACCCTAATGGTTGTAATTTGATGTATAAGGCCAATCTTTTGAACAGTTATAGACTACGAGGGCTGCTATATATATTTCTGGCCTGGCATCACTGAGTGCTGCCAAGTGCAATCTGACATTTCCATTGGAAAGTTTGTCATTTTTAAGCATAATCGTACTCAAAACGTTTTGACGTACGACCATTATTTGCGTTGTTTACAGTGACTTTAAAAAATTAATATAGAAAAAAATGGAATTAACTCGTGAACATTTTCGTGCCATCATTTTTCATAACTTTCGTCGTGGATTATCACGACAAGAGTGCATTAATGAACTTAAATCTTTGTGTGGCGATGAAGCACCATCCTATAGCACTGTGAAAATTTGGTATAATGAATTTAATCGTGGCCGAAGCTCGCTCAAATACGAATTCCGTGAAGGTCGTCCAAAAACGGCTGTTGTGCCAGAGAACACTGATGCCGTGCATGAACTCATAATGCAAGATCGACATGCGACATACCGAGAGATAGAGACATCCTTAGACATTTCTTCCACCAGCATACATTCGATACTGCATGAACACCTGGCCGTAAAAAAGGTATGTTCTCGTTGGATCCCGCACATTTTGAAAGTCGCTCAAAAAAAGGCTCGTGTCGATTGGTGCAAAGAAATGTTGCAAAAATACGATTCCGGTGCTTCAAAAGACGTTTATAAGATCGTCACAGGTGACGAATCATGGATCTATGCGTATGAACCCGAAACGAAACAACAATCGACCGTGTGGGTCTTCAAAGACGAGCAAAATCCAACGAAAGTTGTCCGTGGAAGAAGCACTTCGAACCAAATGGTCGCCTATTTCTTCGGCAAAACTGGTAATGTGGCGACTGTTCCGCCTGAGCAACGTAGGACGGTCACTTCTGAGTGGTACACTACAATTTGTTTGCCTGAAGTCATCGGAGAAATTCGAAAAACCAACAAGAGAAGACGAATCATTGTTCACCATGACAATGCGAGCTCTCACACATCGGCTCAAACCAGAGCGTTTTTGACCGGCCAAAACATCGAATTAATGAGTCATCCGCCGTACAGCCCTGACTTGGAACCTAATGACTTCTTCTTCAAAAACCATGTTTTAGAGGTGTCTCAATCGGAGTGGAAAAAGTGCTTCGACAACTGGTTTGAGCGCATGCAAAGGTGTATAAATCATGCTGGAGAATACTTTGAAAAACAATAAAACCATTTTTGATTATAAATATTCGCATTTTCACTATTAGGCCAGAAATTTATGGAGCAGCCCTCGTAACGCTTAGAATTTAAACAAATTTTGTTTTACTGTGTCAGCAATAAAAAGTGTAAAAAATAAAGGGTGACCTCATACCTGCTGAATTTGCTTGTTTAATCTGTATTTATATTTTGTTCTACGACATGTAAAAATTCTTGACGCAATCTTTCTCATATATAATGGAATATAATTAATATATAATCACAGTCTTAAAGAAATATAATTTTAAGTTTGTCTGTTTTGAAGTCGGTTTTTTTCTGCAAGAATTATTCAATTTTAATCACTTTTGTAAAGCCATTTATTATTATGGGGGTAACTATAATTTATCTTTTTTCGAGACAAAATAATCATCCTTATTCTGAGTTTCGATTTGGATCGTAAATTTCTCAGTTTGGCAAATATGGTATTCTGCGTTCCGTTCCCCGTATCAATTCGATTTGTTTTTCGATTGAATGTATTCTGCATTACAATCGTAGCTATGTTTTTTCAAGTTGTTTATTTACTAACGGAAGATTGTATAATTAAAAAAATGTAAGTATTAAATACCATAAATTTATATTGTAAAACAGTTTGTTTTTTTCGTAACTTTAAAGCTTTATTTAATTGTAGGTCAAAAAACACAACTGAGCAGTATGGCAAAAGTTTTTTTTTTGTAAATCTATAAAATTAATTAAACATATTGTTTCACACATATTTAAAACCAAATATCTTACAATTTAACACTCGTCTCGACTTGATTGCAACTGTTTCTCAATTTTTGCTTTTCTGGTCTTGATTCTGCATTCTGGACCACGTTGTTCTCCTCTTCCAACAACAACGCCGCTGCTATCGATTTCATTTCTTCTCTTAATTTTTCTTTTGCAATGATGTGTAGAAAATGAAAATTTCGCTCTGGCGCTTCAGGATTCCTTACACTGGAATAGTCTGGCCACAAATACCGTTTGCTTATAATCTGCCTATTTTCTTCCTTTCCGTACTTAACTTATGAGTTTATTTAATTATAGTTACCACAATATTTAGTTTGTATATATGTACAGTCGACTCTTGATGGTTTGAAACTCAAGGGACCAGAGAAAAAGTAAATAATCGAGTTTTCAAAATATCAAAAGAAAGATAGAAAAAATTTAAATTAACAAGAACTTTAGAGCTGGCTTATAAACTAAATAAACGGTTTAAATTTCGTTTAAAAACAGAAACAAAATTACATTAGGAGTTCAAATTATAAGGTGTAAAAAAGAACTTTAAATTATAAAATGTTGGCAGGCAAGATGTCATTTTGTAGCACATCACAAAAAACATAAATAATTGATTGTTTTATTTTTGAAAATTAAAACAATTCAAATTATAGAGCGTAGAGCTAAAAAATTCGAATTATAGAGAGTCACCGATCAAAATTCCATTGAAATATTTTATTGAGTGTTTTTTTAATATATTGAGTCTTTTTCAAGGGAACTGGAAAACAGTTCAAATTATCGAGAGATTCAATTTAACGAGTTTCAAATTATCAAAAGTCGGCTGTATTTATCATTGGTTATTCATAAAATTTTACTTTTTATATTTTAACAATTACAATGTTTACAAAATTTTTTATTTTTTATGTTTCTATTTCATACGTTTCATAAGAAAGCAGCTAGTTTAAACATACTCTTCTCTTCGTCTTTTTCCTTCGATTAAGTATTTTCTTAGAATACCTATTTTCGATTCGAGCGTAACTGAATGCGGGAACGTAATCGAAACGCAGAATAAGGATGAATAAAACAACAAAGCTTCAAAACATAAAAAATATTTTTATGCACTTTTTAAACTTACCTTTTTCATATTTGGGAGCTTTTTTAAGCCTAAACCATCCATAACTAATTTCATTAGCTTGATGTGATCAGCAGGTTGTTGCTGGTTGTGAATAGATTGAAGATAATGACTAACTGTTTTATTTGAAAAGATTGATGTAACAGGTGGCAATAAATTAAGCGACGTTTTATAGTTTTTGATCTTAACACGGTCATAATAACTATCTATATATTCATCTTTTTGTGTATCTTTAGACATTTTTACACTAACTGGTAGTATGCCATGTACTGTTTTGTTGTAATTATGGTACTTATAAGTAAAAATATGTTGAAATAACATGTTGACGTTTGAGTTGTTCATTGTACGTTTGACATTTTTATTTTCAATATTAATAATATTTTTATAGTTTTTTTGCTGTTTATATGTGGCTATTGGTGAGTCATTCTGATCACGAAAGTTATCATCAAATTTATCATAATGCATTTTTATGGTTGATTCGTTGTAAGAATTAGTGTTAATTTTAATACGTTTGTAAATAGTCAACCATTTAGTAGATTTTTTGCGGAGTAAATCAAGGTTTGTAAGTACATTGCGTGAATGCAATTTAAGATGACCGTTGCGATATTGATGGTACATATGCCTTAGGTTATGGCATATATTTAAACGGAATTTTAAGTTAGACTCTGTGTTTTCATACCCAGTAGTGTTTGGAATATGATGACAAAATATAGTACGTAAGGATTTGTTATAATTTCCTGTTGCCATTAAAACGGCAGCACTTAATTGTGGAATACTAGTTGATTTACGTTGAGGTTTTTCCTGAGTGTCTACGCTATGAGCGTTCGACGTTATTAGGGCTAATAAAATTAACACTATCACTATTTGCAAATTATTAATTTTGTTTTGAAAATAAAGCCAAATATATATTAGATAAATACTGATTTGACAAGAGTTTTTTAAATTCACTTTACTACACTCATCAGAATTTCCACAATAATACGCATTGGCAACGGAATTGGCTTTACTACTACTATAACTATTAATACTACATTTACTGTTATATAGATATTTGGTTTTTGGTTTCCTTCTGCTTCCCCTTATTCTATTCCGGTTTCTTTTTTTATGTCGTTTGTTTTGTTTGGCTTTCATATTGCAGCTCTTAAATAGGTCATTACGATAATGATGATGATGTCGATAACAGTTTGGTATTTTGTATATGAAGTTTAATAATTGATCGTGTTTTTTAAGGATCGCGCTCTTTGAACCTCCAAACATGTTAATGGTTTGCTTGTTAGTTCTTATTTATTTATTTTTTGTTTTTTTTTTTTTTTTTGTCATCGTTGTGCCTCCAAGAAAGAGTGTATGTATGTTGCAGCAACTACTTTTAATAAGATTTATTGTAAACTATAGTGTATTTCAAAAGTTTTCGAATTATAGGATGATAGACCAGAAATGATTAAAATAAAAGATTTAAAATTAAGAAAGTTTATTGTGTTTTTGAAAAAAGCTTTCGCAAAAATTAAAATCAATTGTAGCTCAAATTTGGCACGATTAAAAAAGTTATTCGGGGGCATACGACTTAAAAAAAGATAAAACTAGCAGGATACCGTACTTTAAAACGTAACAAGATAGAAAAAAATAGAAAATTTAAGGCTGCATAATAATAAACGGCAAAATACACAGTATGTTAAACACTGATTTCGAACCTATCGAGCTAGAAGTTATATGTTTGGTCAAATAGTGAAAATATGTCCACTTATTTTAATTAATAAGGATTCGAAAGCGAGTAAATGCAATATTTTCGTTACTTATTCTCCAAATATTATATAACTCAATAATTATTTATATAAAGGTTTTTATAAAAAGGTTTTGCGATTTTTTACATTTGACCTCTCTCAAAAACTTCTGGCTCTTCAATGTTTAGACAGGACTATGAAATGGCTAAAGGAAATTAGGTTGTTTATAGAAGTCTACTATTTATCGGGCTTAAAAATAAATAAAATTTAAGTTAATGCTACACAAAAAATCTAACTAAAACAAATAACATAAAAAAATAATGGTAACATTTTGATAGTTCGCTCGTACAGTTGCTTGATATTTATTATTTTACGTTTGATATACACAGCTAATAGTGTTATTTAAAACGAGAATTAAATAAAAAACAACTTGGAAAAATTGTTTAAAATATACAAAAGGGTATCAAATATTGTTTTGTTATATTTTAAAACATTAATTAGCAGTCCTTTTGTCTTAATTTGAGTTTCAGTATTCTTTTAAAAGAATCGCAAAATTCGAAAACTTTCACAATGTAGTGTAATCTTTGTTTTGGTTTTTATGTTCGTTCACTATAAATTTTTGTTTAATATTTATGTTTTAAACTGTTAAAAGCTAAATGTACACCAAAAATATTTAGTTATTTTTACAAATTGTTTAATTTATGCATGTACAGATAGATATTTTTATTAATAACTTTGTAATTTTATTGGTATTTGGAGGGAATTTTTCAAAACAAATACCACACAACAGAGCTTTTAAAATGTAGAATTTTTACGTGTTTTTACTTAAAGCATTTTTAACGTGACAACCTCCTTCCTCCGAATGTAAAAATAAACTGAACACATTTTCTATCACAGACCAATTAGGCGGCCATACAATTAAGACAGACCATCTGTCATACAGTTAGTTTGCAAGTCTAACAGTCAGTCAAGCAGTCAGTCTGCCTGCTTGTTTGCAAGGTGTAAACAAAATTGTGTTTTTGTTTGCCGGCATTAATGTTACCACATTAGTACATTGTATTTAATTCTTCGTAGGTACGGTTGCCAGATGTGACGTCTTTTCATCATTTTGACGATTTTAGAAGTGCTAATTTTAGGCTACAATCGAATGAGTTCTGGACTTAACAGTCTTTTAAAATCAAATTAAATCTATTTTGCAAATAACTCTAAAACTTTTTTGTTATTTAAAAAGCTTAAATCTTTTAAGTAAAGCATAATCCTTTTAGATTTAATTTTATAGTTTATGTTTTTTAATTCTTGTTATATTTAGAAATCTAAGGTAATTCATTTTGTTTTTTCGTATTTGACAAGAGCAACAAATAACTATTCTGAGTTTCAGATAAACTCCTTTCCGTTTTAATCCACAATGGGATTTGTATTGTTCAAATCAGGGACGTAACAGTTTAAAAATAAACGATAAAAGAATCACAGTGTAATTTTATTACACTGTGCAAGATCAAGACTCACCAGTCACACTTAAATAATTCTACATGGCTCAGAAAAAAGTCAGTCCACATATAACCATGATATCAGTCGAAAATCTATATTTTTAATACATATGTTTATCTAAAACCTGGAACCTGATTATGCCCCAAGGTCCTGAAACTTAATTTTACGAACTCTTCCGACATTTACATATGTAAATTAATTTTTTTTTTTAATTATGTTTCTATACATATGAAAGTATATATCTGTTTTCAGGCTTCCAATATCATTATTTTAAGCCCAGCATACACATAAGTGCGTTACAGTTAAATGTAGAAACCCTTACGTAGAATCACACTAAAAGAATTCAACGCGATACCAAAGAAGTTTGTCTCAATGAGGGTTTTCACACAAGACTAATTTTTCATCCGCACAACTTTTGTTCTTTCGTATTCACACAAGACTAATTATGCTGGCATAAAATTGTGCACGTATACACAGCTTTGTATGTGTTAGTAATTTCTTTGTTTATTTCATGTTTGCCTTTCGTTCGTTAAACACATACATAAAATGCGGAAATATGGCTTAAATAATTGATGATGAATTGGCAATAATTTTAGGAGGAATTTCTAGTGGCTGTAACTTGCAAGCTGCATCATCACTCCTAGAAGCTGAAGATTTCAATTAATATTTTATTCACAAGAAGAAGATGAAGAAGATTTCAATTAATATTTTATTCGTTTTCAATTTTTTTCCTGTAAAATACATATAAAATTAACTCAAATTAACTTTAAACTTAATTTCCCTTGATAAAATATTATAAGAAAATTGAATTCAATCATAATAAAATTCATCATTGATGTATTCATGTTTACGCGTCGATGGACGACTAAACACTAAAAATCGCTCTGCAAAAAAAAACGCAGAACCTGTGTTTTCATAAGTGTGTATGTATTAGTTTTGTTCTGCTTGTGCGGGGTTGAAGCTGGCTGAAAAATTGTGCCAACCAAAAACCACTCTCCTCACCGAAAAAGCCTACAAACTGCGATTTTATGCCAGCACAATTAGTCTTGTGTGAAAACCCTCATTTATTAACATTTTTGTTTAATGAGAATGCGCGATCGACACTAAGTCCCAATTCGCACGATGCAAGAAAATAAGACTGCTTATTTTCATTTTCATTTTCTTCTTTGAACTTTCATTGGCGTTCGCACAGTACAAGTCTTATTGCTTAAATTGTTCATACAATGGTTATTTATAACAAAAATTTTTTATTTTTCAATTAATTAGTTACGGTAACCAATATGATATAATAGTCACGATAATGGTTAAAAATTCCCAAATGCTGATAAAGGGCATTTTTGTATAATCTTTTTCCTTTGAAGTAAAAACATAACGGTTATTTTTGGTCCCTGGTTAGAATAACAACAAATGAATTTTAGTTGCCACGAATATCCCTTTATTTAAATTTAATATAGTTTTTGCATTTAGATCATATTATAGAAAGAGCTAAATAGTGAAAATTAACTGCTTCTTGCGTTGTACGCAATTAAACATTATTTCAATATATTTTCTTAAAATTAAGGACAAACATTTTTTCATTGTTTTTTTCACAACTTTTGATTTCTTAATATCACTGTATATGTCTACCTTAAATAAACCTTTTATATAACAAAAACAAATTGATTTTGTAAAAAGGTTAAAAAAGTCACTAGACAGTAAAATTTTGCGTTTGGACTTTACTAGGCAACATCAAATGGAACATGGTTTAAAAACCCCTTTTGTCTTTTCAGTACAGACTAGGCATCCTCACAAGAAACATCTAAAGTGACATCCTTTATACCTCTTTATCGTATACGCGAAAGAAAAAAATTTATATGAGCGACACAAAAAGAATTAAACACGCAATGATTCTCTTTGACCAATTATTGTTTGAAGAATACAACTGAACAACAAAAGAAGAATATGGTCAAACAAGAGTTTAAAAAAATAATTTCCAATTGAAGTGAACTTGGAAGATTTAAAGAAAAATGAGCCGAAAGACAAGCAAACAAATTGACAATAAACGAAAGATTTGGAAAGTTGTTATGTATTACAATAAAATTTATAAAATTTTTACTATTTTCAATTGTTGCAATGCAATTCAAATTTAGAAAAATGTGTTTTTAAATATTTATTACAGGGTTCTGAAAACATTGTTAAAAATTTGTTATTTACAAAAGTAAAACGTGGTACCATTATACCGGTAAATTTTGTGCCTTCACATTTATATCTCTAGTTTCTTTATGAAATGATATACGAAATAAAAGTATTTTATCATGGAACCAAGGTTCTTAAGGTCTCCTTACATAATTTTATTCAAATCCATCCGTGTTGGGCATACAGGCAGACAGACAAAAATTGAAAAAGCGTTTTGTATTCCATATCGATTATTATCTACACCAACAACAAAATTTTAAAAAATATTTTGTGTACAGAAATGATCCCCTTACATTTTTATTTTATGTACCTACTATAGCTTGTTTAAACTGCGCGAATCAATAAACAGCACTCACACAACAAAATAACGATAGAAAACCTGCAGGCACCTATACAGACAAGAGAAACATCAAGTATCAAAAACCAGTAATGCCAACTCTTGAGACAACAAACGCGTGAAAAAATATAAAAAAAGGGCTAGAAAAGGCTAAATTTAAAAATAATGTTTTTAGTACAATATTATTCCATTTTTTTCACAAAAGCGCAAAAAGGGCACTAAAATTAAATGTTTTTGTTTTTCGGAATAAAACATCTTAAACAAAACATTTTATTAATATATATTATTCATTTTGAGATCATTTCACAAGTAATAGAATTAAGGTACAATATTAGATTCAGGTATAAATAACATTGCATTTTTTTAGAGTTGGTCATTGTTAAATAAAATTTGCACTTCTTGGTCATCCTCCTCTTCATTCCATAAATTGCATTCTATGTGATATTGAGATTTTTTTTTATTTGAATTAATTTTTCCACATAACTGGTCTAGTATTTCATAAGTACAACAACACAGATCATCTCCTTTCAGACTGTATTTAATATGGATTAGGCTATTGTATGTATTTAACGACATTTTGTTTCTAATTTTATTTTTAAAAAGATTCATAACGCTAAAAGTTCTTTCAACTTCAGCGTTTGAGTATAGATATGTTAGATTATTTAAAGCGAAAGTAGACAGTTTTTTATATGGGTTGTTATCAGTTGTATTTTTGTAGTTGTAGTCCTCAATCCAAAACATATCTGCTCTCTCAGTGGTTTTTCCACTCACAAGTTTTTAAATTTTTAAGGCAGTTGTCTAAACCTTCAACCTCCTGTATATCATTACAAAACTCTTGATATAATGGAAGCAGACTTTCTATATCCTTGGACAAAACATTTTGTGCCCTTAGTAACGATATTTTAATCAATACTTTAATATTAGATGGTAGCTTAGCTCTTATTTCCAATATAAGATTTTTTACAAAAAGAAGATTTTTTTCAACAATTTTCTTATCATTAAGTGAAAATTTGTTGTCACTGCAACTCTTTTCAAAAGTGTATTCGAAATTTAAAAAGTTGTTTATAACTGGATTAATATCTCCATCCAAAGAATCAAAATTATCCGTTGGAATAATAATTTTGTTTGTTAAACATTTTAGTAAACGTAAAAAAAAAAAACGTAAAAAACTTTTTTCGCGTTTGAGGTACAAAGGGCTAAATCTACCCGAAAAGGGCTAAGTTGGCATTACTGCCAAAAACTTTATATTTTAGACAACATAAATTTTAACAAGAAATTTTGTTATACACGAGAGAACATGTTTCCTTTAATGTTCGCTCTTACTTTGTATGTATCCAGCTTATATTCTACAACAAAACTTGACAAATCATATTACTTGTTATAAATTTGGTTAAATATTTCAGTAAAAAAAATTTAGCAGTAAAATATATAAAATAAAACTAATAAGAAATGTTTCTCTATTAACCTTAACTTCCAATATAGTCTTTTTTTAATTTTAGAAGTTTAGAAAAAATCGAGAAAACCTTTTAACTAACCAGAGCCATCCTGAATATTTAGAATTTCTCTAAACAACTATTTTAATTATGTATACGAGTATCCACATAGTACTGATTCATAAACAAGTTTAGCTTAAAAATTTTAGCAAGTTTGAGTAGTTTCTAACCTGTCGACGATGATTGATGTGGGTAAGAGATCCAGAAAATGAACTTGTTATTTTTCTAAAATGGATATACGTTTTTTGACAGAAAAGAACTTAATTAAGTAGAATAATAATTTAAATTATTTTATATGCTGCCACATATAAAATAACTTGTGAAACATGAAAAGTTATTCAAAAAATCAAAATAGCTCAGATCTTGTAATGTACATTCATACATGCATGTGTAATAACCCTGCCAGCATTTTACAGAGCATTTTTAGACAGACGTCACTTCTTCGTTACTTCTTTAGATTAAAAACTCAATTTTACAAAAACAAAATACTTTATTGTCGAATAAAGGCTTTCTAACCATCACTATTTCGTCTCTACCAGACGTTGTAAAATTAAGAGTAACTTTTTCTCAACTACCAGATAAAAATAAGTTAATTATCAAGAATTTACAAAAACAAATTGCATAGGCATCGCATTTTGATCTCTTATGGGTCAGAATTTCTACTCTACTAAGAGTGAATTAATTAATGTAACAGATAAATTAAAACACTAATGTCATTTAGCTTGACTCTTGCAGTGTTCGGTTATGTTGAATGCGTGTAAAAAACAGGGACCGAAAAACACTGCTGTTTTTATTTGCGAGCAAAAAGGTTAGGCAAAAATGCCCATTATCTGCATTTGGGAATTTTTAACCATTATCATGATTTTTATATTATATTGGTTACCGTTACTAATTAATTAAGAAAATAAAAAATTTTGTTATAGATAACCATTATATCAACCAAAAAAAATTTTGGTTAAAAATAACCATTATCGAAAAAATTGTTTTTTATTTTAGTTATCATGTATAAAAAACTTCCAAAAATTCAATTGGTTGAAATAATGGTTATTTTCGCCCAAAAAATTTTTTGGTTTTTATAACTATTATTTATAACAAAAAAATATATATTTCTCATTTAAATTGGTTAAAATAAACAAAATAAAATACATTACTTGTTAATGGTTGATTATAATCATTACGTAAATGTATCAGTAATAATTGTTAAATCTGACTTTTATATCGTTTGTCTTATTAATGTTACGTCCCTGGTGAAAAATGTTAAGAAAATTTATAAAAATAAAATAAAAATACATATGTAGCTGTAAGTAGGTTTATATAGCAAATTAATTATTTATAAATTAAAACTCAAAATATTTTCAACCTTTATATCGTATTTCGCATTCTAGTTTTAAAAATTTTGATAAAGCAGAACTTACTTGACTTTAGAAGTTAAATATTTTATACTGTTAAACACACCCTTTTTACATTTCTAACAGATACATATTCAACGCAGCGAGAATATTAAATTTTAATCCTAGAGAGGCTTAATAGTTTCCCTTTAGAAGTATTACTGTAGTTGCACGTTCTTTCCCGACTGGGGATATTATTTAGTTCAGAATTTGATATTAGGTCTGTTTCTTTACTTTTTGGGTAAAGTTCGTGAAAATGAGAGCAAGTTAAATTTTCTCTCATAAAGAGACAAAATTGTATAAAAGTACGGGAACACAAAATTTAAATTTTAAACACAAATTAAAACGTCATAGTATTTTGACTGTTTCAATAAAAGAATCAATTAAAAGAAAATTAAAAAAAACAAATAGGAGCAGTTCTTACAAATTTGTTACGTTTTTCAGCTCGCAAAGAAGCATATGTGGGGCTTTTTGCGAATTTTGCAAATAAATTTAAATATAACTTTCATATAACTATTTCATTCAAATACATAATTTGGAATGCTATTCCTCTTTTGGCATTTAAAAATTTCAAAAAGAAACTACAAAACTTATTCTTCTAAGTCGAAATCATGTTTAATAAGGTCAAGGATGTCGTCACAATCACTAAACCCACTTGAACTCTCTCTACCAAATCTGCAACAATGCTTTTTACCTCGTCTTCATTTGCCATTACGAATTGTCATTTATATTAGAATTACTATTTTACCCTGTTTCAAATATTGCTAGTGACTTTTTTATTTGTTTTTATTTTGTCTATGTTTCACAGCTGTTTCACAAATAAAAATAACTTGCACGAAGAAAAAGTTTGGGCTGTTTCGTGCAAAAAGAAGAAGAACTTTATTCTCTCAAAATCGCTCTCATTTACCCAATTTTTAAGTACGAGAACGCTTTTCGTGCAAATTGGGATCCCACGGGATCCCAAAGTAGAGTAAAGAAACAGACCTATTATTTGCGATACGTTTAAGCGCAATGAAGTAACGATGTAGTGACAGTTTCAAAAATACTTGCAGGAAATTTTCTTGAAAAAACAAACATACGTCAACACTTCGACAAAAGTAGTCTCCAGTTATTTATTTATTCAAAGAATTTCAAGCTGCAAGGCCAAATGAGTTCAGTATTTTACATGGCAACTACAATTTAAAATTTAAGCTTAATATAAATTATTTTATTTTAAAATAATAAATTAAGAAATAAGTTTAAACCCACTATTCCCTAAAAAATACATTTTCCTTAAGAAAATACAGTTTAAATGCTCTGGGGAGAATCTGTATTCTTCATATTTTTTGATAAAACTGCACATTGAAAATCATCTTTTACGTGTTCTCGTTGGACAAATTGAAAGAATGTATAAAGTAACCTGACAAACTTTGCAGCTTTTATAGCATTTAAGTAAATACATATAAAAAACGTTAAGAATGCTTTAATTTAAATATATACATAAAAACTATAATTAATTAAATAAAGTTTTAAAGGCTATTATCAAAAACGAATTTACAAATGAATTTAACATTTTTATTACAGTTATTTATAAGCAAATCAGACGGCCGATTTGTTAAAAAAATATTGTTTTTGCATTTATTGTACATAGGGCACTCGGGTAGAATACGTGCCACATTAAGCTATGTGTTGCATTAAGGGAAGCGTGTTTTTTTCAGTACATCTTAAAGGGATAATAAGGAAATTCCGACCCTGAGTCAAACAATATTCGTGGTTTCATTTCTGGTACTTTTTTAAGATTTTTTTTTCTTGGGTTAACATTTTTGTTTGTAAGTTTCCAAGTATCGCATTTTTCCCAAGTTAGGAATGTTAACAGAGGCCTTGACTGAGTTTTTGTAGCAACCGTATCAGCACGTTTTTTGCTGGGAGTACAAACATTTTTATTTGTTGCTTAATTGTCTCTTTTTTCATTGTTGTCGTCAGGGTACATTTATTTTACTAGGTAGTATTTTAGTGTTTATATTTTACTACCTTCGTTTACGAATTTCAAAAAATACCAACAACAAGCATATGGGAAACAAAGCAAGCGTTTGTTTTTAGAGCAATTATACTTTATTTTTTCTTATTTCTCTTTTTATTTTTGACATTTCCATGCACAAAACAACAATAAATGACCATGTTGTTCTTGCAATGTTGTATTTGTTGTAGAGCCGATATTACCTAGTAAAATAAATGTACCTTAGTCGTCGTCTTCAAACTGAAGAATCTGCTTCGTTACTGAACAAGCGATTATTTAACGATTTCCAAGTTCTTTAGTTTAATTTATAGAAAAGCAATTATAAAAAATAGATTATTAATTTTGTTAAAAAAAACACAAATTTTTAAGTACCCGGCTTATTAATAATAATCCCCTATCGATTCGAAATTCGAATGAACAACATTTAAAGAAATCCTAACATCTGTTAACCAGACAAAAAAACGAGCCAATCACCTTAGGAAATAGTAATAAAGATGCGACCTCATAAAACTAATATTTTTTTTCTTTTATATCTTTTTGTTGTTCCTGTTATACATTTAAAAAAGAAACTAGAACGAATTTCAAAACTACATACATAATATTAATAATCTTATCAATAAGACTTGTATTGTCTGATCTTTGACTAAACAGATTAAAAATAGGGGGAATATAGTACACAGATTATGAAATTAATTATTACCAGGCACGTTTTTAACGTTGTTAGAAGCAAAAAGTATTTTAATATTTCTGTGAAGGTAAAAAATGCAAAAAAGAATTTATTTAGTAAGAAACCTTTGTTTTAATGGTTATTTGCATAGACGGCTAGTGTAGCGAATAAAAGTTAAATTCTTTCTCCCTGAGTTGAATGGTTAAATAAATAATATGTACAAGTGAGACAACCCTACTAAATAGATGAGAGAATGCTGGGAAACGATAAAGTGAGTCTAGGATATAAAATAGCATGTACATATAATGAACTGCTATTGCCTGAGTTAATTTACATTTTTTCATGTATACATACATACATATAATAAAACTGTAACGGCCTCATTTCTGTACACAAAATATTTTGGTTGGTAAAACATTTGGTCGTTTTTGTGGAAAGAAATCAATATGGAATACAAAACACCCATTTTTTGAATTTTTGTCTGTGTTCGCATCACGCAAAAACTACTAGAAGGATTTGAATTTGTGAGACGTTCCCTTAGAACCTTAGTTTCAATCTAAAATACTTTTAAATATATCATTTTATAAAGAAACTGGTACCATACCAAAACAGTTGTCAGCACATTTTATTTTTGTAGATGGAAAATTCTGGCTCTTATCCCCAATTTGACTTATGATGTCCCGAAAATTCCCAATTTCTAAACGAAAATCCCTAATTTTTTTCCAAACTGAAACAATTTAAAATGCGCATTTTAAAAAACAACATTTTAATTTATCGTTTTCGTATAACTAAATGATAACTAAATGATAAAGAGTCTATATTATACAGAAATAAAGTATATATTTTTTAATTTCTTCAAAATTAAAAGTAGTACATCCAAAACTCAAGAGTATATAAGTAAGCTAAAATCAAAAAACACATCGTTTAAAGCATGAAATTTAATAGAAAAACAAATTGAGAATGTTTTGTTAAATGAGTTTTCATTTTAGTTGACCACATGTGTGTATAATACAATTCAAGCCGGTTAACATACAAATAAATTGTTTATCAACATTAACTTTATTACCAAAGTAAAATTAAATACATAAACGTAAAAATTCATTTAGCAGAATTTAATAATTTAAGAAATATTTTTTTAATTTGCTTCTCATAATAGTTTTTTTGAATTAGAATTTAAGGCTTAGATAAATATTTTTTATATAAATATATATGAATGAATTCGTACTTTTTTTCACCTCTTTTTTGCATATTTTTAGATTTAAAGCTTGTTGTTATTGCTTCAGGAACTACAAACTTATAATTGCATATTTTATTTTCATCAGTAATTCCAACAATTCATACTGTAACTAATTTCTCAGTTTGGTTTTCGTAGTGTTCATCCACAAATATATTCTTTCAAAACTGCATTACTTATTATTAATAGATTGAATACAGAGGAAGCGATTTCAAGAAAGAAACAATTTCCACCAATTTTTCTTATGCGTCTAAATGTGTGCTTCTGACAATAAACATGTGCAATTTTATTCCACTTGCTTTCGTTTCTAGTAATCTTCTGAGTCTATGGATATTTTTAAAATTCTATACACGGAATCAAGTTTATTTATTATTAGTTTAAATATTCTTAAATTGAAAATTTTTGAAGAGTTCGGAGTTCGTCATATTTTCGGGGATATTTTAAGCTTTTCTTTCGCAAGTACGATTAAGTGTTCTTAACAATTTTCGTTAAAATCAATTTGGTAACAATTGCAATTTTTTAAAACATTCTATGGCAATTTCTATGTTGGTGTTTGCTTTACAATATCCAATTTAATAGAGAGTCCTTAACAAGAAATTCGACAGAGTTGGGGATTGATTTTCCGGTTCCGCGCTGCATAAGTTTAGTGAATGGCAAACGCATTTAACTATTTTTATAGAACTATTTTTCTAGGAAAACATAAAGAGACACATATATTCAGTGCACCGTCTGTTCCAATAGCAGATAAATTATTAAGACCTAAAGCCATGATCATAAAAAAACTGATATTGCCTCTGCTGTTACCTCTCCTTGAATAAAATACCCAAAAAACTCTGTGATTATTTTCACCTTTTATTCGTTAAAATATTGAATACAAACTGTCATCCATTTAACTCGATAAATCGGATGACACATCAATCAAGAGTATTTACAGGCATTTCATTAACATTAAAACTGTTTCTACAAGCTATAACAGCTAAACTCGAGTTAGGAAGAAATTGAGTTATTACTAATATTATATTTCTAGCAATCGAATCTTCAATGCAAGTCGAATTTCATCTTTGTACCTTAAAAACTGAGTATTTTTTACCTTAAAATCTTAACAGCAAAGGTCGATATTCCCTGATAACGCAACAATATTGAAATTAAAAATGTTTTTGAAAACGAGTTAAGTTGTTATTGCTGTTGGGCGCTAAAACAAATTTTTTTATTGCCTAACATTTTGTTTTATGCATTTTAAGCGTTATGGCATTGTTTTTACTTTGCACACTTTTGAAAATAATTTACAAAGATGATCAGTTGGTATTATACTAGAATGTATACTTTTAATTTGCGTACAAAAATATTTGAACCACTATCAAGTGTCATACATGTATGTAAACTTATGTCATAAGGCTTTTAATATGTAAACTCGACTAGACAGTACTACAGGTAGAAAAATATTTAAAATATTTAAAATATTTAATTTTATGTCTGTTTATCAAACAAGTGTCGATAATGAAAAAATCCCAAAACCAATCTCCACGAATTTCTGTCCTCTAACTTGTGTTGAAATCCCCAATTTGAGGAGAAATCCCCTTATCTAGCTACTCTGGTCGTGGGCACTGCTAGTTCTTCGTTTTTAAAGAAAAAAAAAAATACAAATTCGAATGTAAAGAGAGATAGAAAGAGGTGGATAAATTTTAGTAAAATATTTAAGCAACCTGAAAAAATTACTGACTACAGCAACGGAGCAAACAATTTTATCTCAAAGATCGTCAAAATTGTTTTTTCATAGTAATAAGGCTCTAATTCGACGAAAGTTTATTTCCGCCAAGCTAATTTTATTAATTAGAATAATTTGGAAGAGTTAAGCTAACCCTGGAGAATGAGAGAGCTGCTCAGCAAAATAAAATTTATGTATAAATAAAAATATTTACATTACTTATCACGAAATTGTTTCCAATTTGTTAAACATTTTATTGCTATTACGATTTAAACAGTTTCAAAATAAAATCTTTAGTTATTGTTATTTATTTTTAATGAAATTATGAGTAAAACTTTTTATACTATTATTTTAATTTTAAAAAATTTAAAGTGAGAAAAATTATAAAAAAATGTTTTCGGACATTGTTAATGCACGAGCATTATTTATTATTAAATTAAGTTTAATAAACTTCAACCTAAATAAACACATTTTTTATTATTTATTAAATTATTTAAGTTTAATAAACTTTAGCACAATTGGCCTAAATTAGTTATTTTCATTATTCATCAAATTATTTAAGTTCAATAAACTAGCACACTTGGCCTAAATTAATACACTTTAATTGCAAATTATTTTAACGTTTTACTTCCTACAATTGTAATTTAATACTTGTCCTAAATTCACACATTTGTTATTACAATTTATTTTTACTATTGTAATTTAATATGACACACTTGCCCTATATTAATATACTTTTTATTAATGCAAATTTGTTTATTAATGCAAATTTGTTTATGTTTGTTATTTGTTTTGTTGCTACAAGAAATATGCAATTTAATCATATTTCTTTGATAAAACTAGTATATAAGACCAAGAAAATTGAAAATAAAACAACTCTTATTTTAAAACTGAAGAAAACGGACTTTCTTTTTTAATTAAGAGAAAGCAACACGGTTCAAGTGCTGTTGTTGCGCCAAACAAAAAATAATAATTACCTCCAGGTTCAAGTGCTTGAGAGGTCATCCACAAAAGAAAAATTCTTCAGGTTTATGTGCCTGTAAGAAAGTTAGTTCAAAAACATCTAAGTAATCTTCCCATTTCTTTGAGCAACAAGTGCTTATAAGAAAGCTCAAGGCGAAGATTCTTAACATTTTGGTGACCCCGACGTGATACTGTTACAAGAGCAGGACGTCTAAATACGTTGAGCCCGCAGTATTCTGCATATCAACAGTTGAGCAACACATTATTCGAGTGGAAATACTAGCAGCAGTGATCGCCAGCTAAATATCATCCACAATGGTGTCATTCGAAGAATTAACTCAAAGGCAAAAGGTGCTTGGGGAGAACATCGAAGCAATTATTAGAAACTTCAAGAAAGATTCCCAAGCCAGAAAGGAGTCGGTGAGCTATTTTCAAGAGAGATTGCGTAGACTAGACGAAGAATGGATGGCGTTCGAGACAAATGACAACCTGATTCGGCTAAGTGACGACAAACCTCTAGATCACCGCTACTTCACGGAAGATTATTATTCCGCAATACAGAAGGTTGTCGAGCAATATAAGGACATCTTCGAAAAATCTATAATGAAGGTAAAGTCAACTTCACACAAAATTCCGCCAAAAGAGGGCTGTGATGTGTTAGCAGCTGAGACTAATGAGTTTATAAAGCTCAAACGTCGACAAGCGGTAATGATGTCTTCTTTAGAACGGTTACTTGATGACGAATATACTCATCAGAACCAAAACATAGCATTAAACAAATGGCAAGACATCGAAGCCATACATTTCCAAATATTTGAGCTCTTTGACAACCCAGAGCAACTAGGGTACGACTCCGTGCGATTTATACAACTCGAGACTAAACTTCGAAAGGTAATCAATACAGTAGGCGCAATTGAACAATCCCAGCATAATTTAACTGATTCAGAGTCCTTGCCTATGCCAAAAGTCGCACTACCGAAATTCGATGGAAATCACCTCAAGTGGCAAGAATTCTATGACATATTCTTATCTCTAGTGATAAGGCGATCAATGCCTAAAATTCAAAAAATGTGGTATTTAAAAACACAGTTAATAGGAGAAGCAGCAAATTTGATAAAGCACTTCGCTGTCACTGAAGAAAATTTTGACGCTGCATGGACCATGGTGGTGGACCGATATAACAACAAAAGATTATTGGTCAACAAGCTTGTGCAAGAGCTAATAGACACCCCAATTAAATGCTGTACTGACAACTACAAGTCGCTCCATGACAGAACTAAGGAGTGTCTTTTAGCGCTTCAAAATCTTCAGGTGGATACGAAATCATGGGATCCAATATTATGCTACCTACTCCTCAAGAAGTTGGACCAAGCAACGCGTCTCCGGTACAAGCAAACACTGAAGAACCCTCGAGAGGTTCCGACTATCACAGAGTTCCTGGAATTCTTAGAAAGGAATTTCCAATCAATGGAAGCGTTTTCTGAAAAATCACCGCATTCAAAATCAAGGGTGTGTACTTCCATCATCACAAAGCAATTTAACAATTCATGCATTGTGTGCAAAAATGGAAATCATCCGTTATTCACATGTACCAAATTTCTTCAGTTGTCGAAATCAGCGAGACTACAATTTATTCAAAAACACAGATACTGTGTGAATTGTTTAAAACCTGGTCACAATTCTAAAGCCTGTATGTCCAGGGGTTGCAAAGAATGCAGCAAAAAGCATAACACATTGCTGCACTTGGAGAGCTCAAATCAAGGCAATAACGCAGCAACAAACATTTCAAACAACAAAGATCTGCAAGGTGATCACCCATCATCTGGAAATCAAAACGCTATATCACTTACAACGTACAACCAATCCAAAAGATCCAGCTATGTACTTCTGAGCACAGCAATGATAAAGATACGAGCTAATGACAAGGAGATACAATGCAGAGCACTTCTCGATTCAGGATCCCAACTGAACTTTGTCAGCGAACGTCTAGTAAAACGTCTCAATATTTCAACTAAACCAACATCAATCTCCATTAGCGGCATCGCTTCTAGTGACACTAGGGTAACACGCCGAGTCAACGTAGCAATACATTCAAGAATCAATAATTATACCGCACGGCTTGAAGCAGCGGTCCTTCCGCACATAATTTCACCTCAACCATCACAAGTTATCAATATAGATCATTGGCCAATTCCAAAGAACATTATGCTAGCAGACCCACAATTCAATCGTCCTGACAAAATAGATGTTCTACTTGGGGCAGAATTTCATCATCAGCTACTGTCAAGTGGGCAGATTCAACTAGGCTACGATTTGCCCATTTTAAATAACACTCTACTTGGCTGGGTAATTTCTGGGAGAATTGGAGGACATGAATTATCAAGTGCAGCATGCGGAATATGTACTGATGACGAAGTTAATTTGGAAAATGCTATTGCTCGGCTCTGGGAACTGGAAACTATCAGCACATCTGACAGATGCCTTTCGGTGGCTGAAAGACAATGTGAAAACCATTTTTTACAAACTCACACCATTGACAAAAATGGAAGATTTGTGGTCAAAATTCCATTCTGCACTAGCTCAAACACTCTTGGCGAATCCCATGGAGTAGCCTTCAGCAGATTTCTATCATTAGAAAGGCGATTATCAAAGGCTCCAGAAATCAAAACCCAATATATAGATTTCATGAAAGAATACGAAGCATTGGGGCATATGGCCGAAATAGATGTAAACTCTATACAAACACCAAATTACTTCATTCCTCACCACTGTGTACTTAGACCTGATAGTTTAACAACAAAATTACGAGTAGTTTTTGATGCCTCAACTAAAACGACTAACGGAGCTTCATTGAACGACATAATGTATACAGGACCCATAGTACAAAGTGAATTGTTTTCTATTCTACTACGCTTTCGGTGTCCACGATTTGTCTTCATAACCGACATAAAAAAAATGTACCGGCAAATAGTAATGCACCCAGATGATAGAAACTTTCAAATAATTATCTGGAGAGAAAATCCCACTAAGCCAATAAAGTATTATAAACTAAATACAGTCACATATGGAACGAGATCTGCACCTTATCTAGCTACAAAATGCTTAGAACAAATTGCTAAGACAAACATGATACGATACCCACATGGAGCTCAATTTTTACTCGAAAACTTCTATGTAGATGACGGTATTGGCGGGGGGGATGACTTGCACACTGTTCTAGCAATTCAGTCAGAACTTCAATACATATTGCATCAGCATGGTCTTGAATTACAAAAATGGGCAGCAAATCATCCAAAAGTACTTCAAAACCTCGCCGAAAACCAACAAGAAGTTAATTTTGACTTTGATGGTGAGAACAACCATATCGTGAAAACTTTGGGCTTAACATGGATGCCACAACATGACAAACTATGTGTAAAAGTATGTCTAAGGGAGATTAACCACGTCACAAAACGCACAGTTAGCTCAGATTTAGCCAGTTTGTTCGATCCTCTGGGACTACTGTCACCGATTGTAGTTACCGCCAAAATATTCATCCAAGAACTTTGGCAGAAAAAGTTAGACTGGGATGAGGCACTGCCAGAAAATCTTCATGCAACTTGGGTTACATTCAGACAAGAGTTAGAACACATAAAAGACCTAAGAATCACGCGACATATCTTCGAAGGACATGTGACATCCAACATACAAATTCATGCCTTTGCAGACGCATCAGAAAAGGCATATGGCGCAGCAGTCTATATCAGATCAACGACAAAGAATAAGCAGATTATCGTGAGACTATTATGCTCAAAGTCCCGAGTAGCACCTTTAAAGCGTCAAACTTTACCTCGTCTCGAACTTTGTGCAGCACTTTTAAGCGCTCAGCTCACATCAAGAGTAAAGAAAGACTTAAAATACAAGGATGTTCCTACTTATTTATGGACAGATTCAAAGATCGTTTTGGCCTGGATCAATTCCCAAGCATCATCATACCAAACATTTGTGGCTAACAGAATAGCTGCAATACAAGAATTGTCAATAACAGAACAGTGGCGACATGTCAGCTCAAAAGACAATCCTGCAGATATCCTGTCGCGTGGCATCTCTCCAAGAAAACTCGCATCAAACAATTTGTGGTTCTACGGACCCATATTTCTACATGGACAACAAGAGATATGGCCAAAAGAAGTCTCCAAAACAAATATCATGGATCAGAATGTTGATATAGAGCGAAAAAGGGTAGCAGCAGCATCAACAGCGAGTGATTCTGCAGATAGTGTGATCTACAACATTAAACATAATGGCTCATTCAAAACTCTACAACGAGTAGTTGGCTACATTGTGAGATTCATCAACAATACAAGAAGGAGCAATCAACAATCCAAGCTATCATTATCAGTTTCAGAACTAGAACAAGCTCTTACTTTGATTGTAAGGGCAATGCAACACTCAGATTTTGACGAAGAACTTAAACACCTGACAAGGTACAAGCAAGTAAGCAAAAATAGCCCATATAATAACCTTGCCCCATTTTTGGACTTAAACGGCATCATCAGAGTCGGAGGAAGATTAGAAGCATCAGAGCTTCCATATGACGCTAAACATCCAATGCTTATACCTTATAATGACCCGATATCCAAATTGCTGATGCAGATGGTGCATGAGGAAAACCGTCATTGTGGTCCTCAGGCACTCTTATCACACACAAGACAAAAATACTGGCCAATCAAGGGAAAGTCAATGGCCCGATCAATCATCCAGCATTGTATAAAATGCGCTAGAGCTAAACCAAAACTTCTTACTCAAATTATGGGAAATCTGCCGTCTACAAGAATCGTTCCAGCTCGACCCTTCATTAATTCTGGAGTTGATTTTTGCGGTCCGTTTTGGGTCCACTATAAGATCAGAGGAAAAAGACCTCAGAAGGCCTACATCGCAGTATTCTGCTGTTTTGCTACTAAAGCAGTGCATCTAGAAGTAGTTAGCAGTTTAACAACAGATGCATTCATAGGAGCATTAAAAAGATTCAAAAGCCGAAGAGGCCATTGCAAAAACTTATACTGTGACAATGCTACCAACTTTGTTGGGGCCAAAAATCAACTGGCAGAATTGTCAGAAGCAGTCTACGGAGATTCAGCTAGCGAAAAAATAGAAAAAGAATGTACAGCTCGAGGCATCATGTTTCATTTTATACCTCCAAGGGCACCTCATTTCGGAGGCTTATGGGAGGCGGCAGTAAAATCGGCCAAACATCTCCTTGTACGAAGCGTATCAACAGCATCACTAACATATGAGGAGCTTGACACAGTGGTCATAGAAATTGAAGGAATTCTGAATTCCCGACCCATAAGTCCGATGTCAGATAATCCGAACGATTTGGCGGCATTAACCCCTGGCCATTTTCTCATAGGAGCACCACTCAACTCCCAAATTGACGTAGCAGCCACCGAAAACCAAAAGAATCTTCTCACCAGATGGAAGTTAGTTACACACTTAAAGTCAGAATTTTGGAGGCGTTGGTCAAAAGAGTATCTATCAGAACTCCAACACAGACACAAATGGAACAAACAACAATGGAGAAATGGTAATAATAAAGGAGGACAACACAATTCCTTTACAGTGGCCTCTAGGAAGAATTCTAAAAACACATAAGGGCGATGATGGCTTCATTCGAGTAGTTGATGTCAAGACATCAAAAGGAGTTTGCAGAAGACCAATTTCTAGGCTGGCACTATTACCAATTAATAATTCTGAAGATGATGAAATCCCTCAACAAGACGACTTGATTGACACAAGCATTCATCAGAACGAAAAACCTGAAGGTGATAAAAAACGGAGAAGAATATCGATGAGCCAAAACATATTCACTACTATGATGGCGATCATATTAATGCCACTAGTATTAGGGGCACAAATACATAACCAAAAGTTCGAAAATCGTCTGGGCATTCATTTTGAAGGAATTGGATCCGCCAAAATTTCAACTACAGAATGACAATTATTGGTTTACTACGACTTAAAAGAATTTTGGACTGAAGAGGCAATTTTTTCGCAAGGAACACAAACCTTAAACGATCTATGCAAGCAAATGCAGGACAAAACTACATGCACAAGCCTGGTCAAGCATTTTGAACACACAGAAGCTGAATTAAAATTAGACAGCACTCTGTTGTCTGGGCGGATTAAAAAGAGAGCAGCAATAGATCTAGTTGGAAATATCGCCCATTCACTTTTTGGTGTATTGGACTCCGAATACGCCAAAGATATGGCTGGTACAATTTCTCAAGTTAAAGAAAACGAAGAACATCTTCTCGCCCTCTTAAAAAATCAAACCTCAATCATTGACGCTACAATAAACATAATGAGATTAGATCAAGAATCAATAAAGGAAAAATTTGATCAAATTGATTTCCAAATTGTACAGGTACGCAATATGATAAACGACGAATGCCAGCAAGAAAAGATTTACCGTATTTTTCTGTCGTTGTGCATACAACTAACAATTACAGCAGCGAAGCTTCAACAGACACAATTATCAATACTTGATATTTTAACAAACACTCACCATGGCTTAATAAGCCCACTGCTTTTGACTCCTCATCAATTACAGCAAGAAGTAAGGAAAATCAAAATGCATCTCAGCGAATCACTGGAACTGCCTGTAAGCCAGGAAAACACGTTACAGCTATACAAGCTTATGAAGGTTAAAGGAGGGCTCACTAACAACATAGTAGTTTTCAGTATTACATTACCACTAGTTCAACGTGAACGATATAAAATATTTGTTATTCCAGTGCCAACGTGGATCAATGACACATTAGTAGCAATACGCCCATGTGCACCACTTTTGATCATCAACACTGCTCTCAAGCAATACTTTACCATTAGCAAATCTGACCTCAGCTTATGTTCACTCATAACAGAAGATATGTATCTGTGCCCTAAAGGCCAAATAAGGCATCAGGATGGCTCATCAACATGTGCCTGCGAACTTAATTTATTTCATAACAACACCCAATCAGACTGCCCAGTACAGCAAATGAAAGATAAAGAAGTCTGGATTTCCCTTCATGATCAAAACAAATGGATATATTCAGTTACAAGACCGTCCCAGGCAACAGCACTATGTAAAACCGAAATAACACAATTCACACTTGAAGGATCTGGCTTGCTTATATTAGAACCAGAGTGCACTCTTAAATATAAATTCACGACGTTGCGAGGACAACAGCTAATATCCAGTAAGATCGAAAAATCATATACCAGCTTCTGGGAACTCACCCAACAACGACACGAAGAACGCATTAAACCATTGTTACCAAAAGAAGATGCGAATCAATATATATCCCAAGTAAAAAATTTAACAGCTCTACAAAAATCATTAGCAGCACAAGAAATATTAAGACTCCCAAACAAACTTGAAGCTCACAACTATCATCACATGACAGTTGGGTATACATCCTTAATAGTTGCCTTTAGCATTGTCATATATTTACTAGTAAAACGAAAGTGCAAACAACGGTCAACTCCAACTCCAGCACCTCGCAAACAACAACTCGACTCAGACTTCACTGTTCACATATAACAACCAACACAATCCTCAACAATAGCCCTACAGCAAGAAATATTTTGAGCTGCACTCAACGGGGGGAGGATGTTAATGCACGAGCATTATTTATTATTAAATTAAGTTTAATAAACTTCAACCTAAATAAACACATTTTTTATTATCTATTAAATTATTTAAGTTTAATAAACTTTAGCACAATTGGCCTAAATTAATCATTTTCATTATTCATCAAATTATTTAAGTTCAATAAACTAGCACACTTGGCCTAAATTAATACACTTTAATTGCAAATTATTTTAACGTTTTACTTCCTACAATTGTAATTTAATACTTGTCCTAAATTCACACATTTGTTATTACAATTTATTTTTACTATTGTAATTTAATATGACACACTTGCCCTATATTAATATACTTTTTATTAATGCAAATTTGTTTATTAATGCAAATTTGTTTATGTTTGTTATTTGTTTTGTTGCTACAAGAAATATGCAATTTAATCATATTTCTTTGATAAAACTAGTATATAAGACCAAGAAAATTGAAAATAAAACAACTCTTATTTTAAAACTGAAGAAAACGGACTTTCTTTTTTAATTAAGAGAAAGCAACACGGTTCAAGTGCTGTTGTTGCGCCAAACAAAAAATAATAATTACCTCCAGGTTCAAGTGCTTGAGAGGTCATCCACAAAAGAAAAATTCTTCAGGTTTATGTGCCTGTAAGAAAGTTAGTTCAAAAACATCTAAGTAATCTTCCCATTTCTTTGAGCAACAAGTGCTTATAAGAAAGCTCAAGGCGAAGATTCTTAACAGACATCTTGTACCTAAGAATTTAAGAAATATTGATAAATAATTAATATTAAGTTGGTTACACGAAACCTACACGTACTTGCAAATATTTTTTCTTTCATTAAAATTTAATTTAAATGTGTATTTTTAATTCTTTATTTAATGATAACTTATTGACTTCTGATTACTAAAATTATTAATTGTCTACTTTTTAGGTTAAAATATCAATCAATACCAAATTTCGATTTAAAATGATTTTATATTAATTTATTTATTCAAAGATTATTATTATTGCGATCGTAAGTATTGCTTTTTATAATATATAAATGTTATGAGTCATTTGTAAAATTACTTGTGTTTTTAATTTTGATTATTTCCAAGAAGCATCCTGGTCAAAAGCTTGAAAAAGTCTGCAATAATTGATTATTTTAATTGGAATATACGCAATATGACTTTCTTGTGACCCTTGTGTAAAATGGATTATTTCATATAAATCAAAACGCATATGAGAGGAAATAGCCGAATATTGGCTTAAATTATATATAATACGTTCCTTAACGTGTGCATCATGTGTACGCTAAGTGTTGACAATCTTGGTGACATTTAATGGTCTCTTTGCAACAAATTTAAAACCCTCGTCTTAAAAATAAATAAATTGTATGTACATATTATTTACAGGGGTAAAAAAAGCATTTAAAAATTGAAAAGACTACAAACTAAGTAAGAAAAAGTAATCAACATTAAATCGATCACTTCTTTATTTCTCTTGGAATTAATGGTTTGGATATAGGATTATTATGTTGCTGACTTTATTGTATTTTTTCCTTAGTTTAAATCATTTAAGTCTTCCATATTAAAATTAATCTAAAGAATTATTAACTTCTTTAAATTAAATTAATTTTTTTAATATAACTAATAAACAAGCATTAAGATAAATTTGCTTTCTCTATTATGTAAATACAGGAAAATTTTTATATTTTATATTTTATATATTTTATATAACTAATCTTAACATTAATATAACCATTCCCTACATTTTAAACCCTAAAACTAATATTTAATTACACAATTTATTTATTTTCACAAATAAAAATTACTTTTATTGTAGCAAAAATATTTTGTGCTTTGTTTTGTGCTTGTTATACATATGTAACCTAAGCACTATAATTGCTTTTTTTTTAAGAGCGGCAATTTGGCAATTAAATAAATATAAAAATAATGTTTTTTTGTTGTTTTGTTATATTTCTCTAAGTTTTAGAATCTTTTTTGCTTTGCAAGGGTTTTTGTTTTTTAAGAATTAAAAGTTAACAAGCCAGTGATAAAACAATCAATGCAGTGTACATTTTTTCAGTACGAATTCAATAAAGTAATAAAATTTTTATTTATTTATTTATATGTATTTAATCCGTTTACAATTCTAAAAGGTTAACTTAATCAAGATTTAAATAGCTTAAAAAATCTTATAACTAAAATTAATATACAGAAATTATAAAAAATGTATTACTCATTTTCAAATTGCACTCAATAATGAAGACAAACTGATAGTAAAACATATTATTAATAATAGTCCTTTATGCGATAACAGCAAAACTGTCCCGTTTCTACAAGTAATTTTTAGGACGCTTTTAAATTTTTAGTCGATTTATTAAAATGTCGTTCTTCATTAGGATGAAAGTTGTTCATAATTTTAACACTCGAACCACAAATGATATAGTCATATTAAGAGTTGAGTGATTTGGACAAAAAGCTAAATTTCTCTAAAAGATATGGAGGTATACCGAATTTTTCATATTATAAAATTGAAAAAACAACCGTTTGTTAATAGAACTATTTAAGTTCGACACATCTTTCCTTAATTTGAGATTACAAATATATCTCACAGTTCTATTAAACACAAGTTTAGCTTCATCATATTTTGTTGGGACGTTCCTGAGTTAAATAAAGAAGGCATGATGATAAAGCCACTCTTTTTCTTACCTTCATAGGTAAATATATCCTAAGGGAATACAATTTCCTTAGTATAAATGACACTCGGGATATAATAAAATTAAGGCGAAAAGTAAAATCTAATTTTGTGTCAATAAAAAATCCAAGATCTTATGATGAAATACAAAACGCCAACTTTTGTTCATTAAATATATGTATATTTGGAAGCACAGGATTATGAGAAAAATACAATGCTTTACTTTTAGTATCATTTAAATTCAAGAAGTTAAGTTTAGGCCATTTTGCAATGCGTTAAGTCGGCATTGAATATACTTTTTAGAAATTTGGTACCAAAACCAGAGTCATTTGCTAACACCTGTAGATCATCCGCATATCTGTAACACTTGCAAAATGAGGAGGAACTAAAATCGAAGTTATTTTGAACACACAAGGTTTTGTTACATAAGGAATCGAATGCTTTAGTAAAAACAAGTGCAGCTAATAGTGAATTTAAAGATTTGACCATGTTGGCCCTAATATTTCCTTTTTTTTTTTTTTTTTTTAATTAGGACCAGCACTCAGGGGATGACCCCTACTTATGCAATGCATTGTGCCAGAACTAGGAAATTAGGTTTTGGGATGGGGGATAGAGGGAGTAGTGCTTGTGAACATTTTTGAATCTTTGCACATTGAAAGTGGCAGGAAAGACCTCTGCAGGGAGTTTATTCCACATACGAACTTTTCGGCCAAAAAACGAATTCTCTCTGTAATGCGTTGGGCGATTCACTGGCCAATCGACCACAAAGGAATGCGGTCTTGATGCAGATCGCGTTGCGCGTATGAAATTACGGTTTTCAGGAACAAGTTCCCTGATTTCATAAGAGCACGATCCGTTATAGTAACGATAAAACAGTGAAACACACCCCACATTGCGTCGATGCTCTAGTGAGTCAATAGAGCTGGATACCCTACTGTCACCGATGAGTTTCTTCGCTCTCTCCTGTACGCGGTCGAGTAACTCCAAAATAGACTTTGAAGCACCGGCCCATACATGAGAGTTGTATTCCATTTTCGGTCTGATAAAGGTGACATAGATAGTAAGGAGATCAGATGGAGTGAAGTATTTCTTACACCGTTTCAGAAAACCTAGGCACTTGAATGCTTCTTTTGCAATATGAAAAAAGTGCTTGTTCCAACGAACATCGCATTGAATTTTCGTGCCAAGAACATCGAGAGCTTCTGATTCCTTAATATATGTATCACCCATAATTACAGATGACGTAGCATGTTCAGCAGTACGCCTGTGCGAAAGCACACAGCACTGGGTTTCATTAGCGTTAAACTGAACCCTGTTCGCCAGGCCCCATTCGGAAATTACTAAAAGGTCGCGATTAAGGGTATCGTCCATGTGCTTTCTCACAGCCCCAATTTCCTGAAGGCTTGGTCTACTGCGAAACGAAAATGAATGGCATATACTACTGTCATCTGCAAAACAATAGATAGGGTTGGAAGTCTGACGTAGAAGGTCATTAAGAAAAATAAGAAATAGGGTAGGGGAAAGGACGGAACCTTGCGGTACCCCTGAATTTAACTTGAACTCGTTTGATGAGATCCCATCTATAACAACTCGTATAGTGCGATCCCTGAGAAAGCTCGATATCAGTCGAGTGAAGCTATTACCGACACCAAAAGCAATAAGTTTTGATATGAGTGCACCATGCCACACTCTATCAAACGCCTTGGAAATATCTAAAGCCACCACCTTACTTTCGCCGAAATGGTGAATGGATTGACACCATTTTTCCGAAAGGAAGGCCAATAAGTCACCCGTAGAGCGAGCCCTACGGAAGCCGTACTGCCGGTCACTAAGTAAGCTGTTGGACTCCAGATATTTCACAAGATGAAAATTAAGCATACTTTCCATTACTTTGGAAAGCGCAGAGCGCTAACGTCGAAGAGCACTGCTTCAAGACCAGTGCTGGAATTCCATCCGGGCCAGGGGACTTGTGTATGTTGAGATCCGCTAAAACCTTTTTAACTGCACCTGCTCGAAAGAATATATCTGGCATAGTTACTGATACTCTTTCCAGTGCGGGCAGTGGTTGATTGCTCTCCGGCAAGTAGGAGTTACTTGCAAAAATTTCAGCCAAGACGTTAGCTTTATCAACCGGGTTGTTAATTATTTGATCATCCTTTAAAAGAGGCGGAATTAAGGAACTAGCATTATCCTTCACTCTTTTAACGAATGACCAAAAGCTCTTGCTACCCCGAGAAGTAGTAAGAACTTTAGCACGAAGGCGCTGCTCGTATAAAGCTTTTTCGCGTCTTAGTACTTTGGCACACGAAGATCTCGCCTTTTTGCGTAGCAAATCATTTACGGCGTTTTTGTTACACCGCCATATACTGAATGCTTCCTCTCTGGATCTGACTGCATTTTTGCACGTCTGATTAAACCAAGAATTCTTTCTTGGATTAACACGGATTTGCTTAGATGGAATGAAAGTTTTCATTCCAAGCTAAATAATGTTCACAACCATTTCTGCAATGGCATCGACTTTATTGTCCAGAAAACAAAGTTTCCAACCAAAATGCCGAAAAAATTCGTTGAGCTCAGCCCAACGAGCCTTTTCGTACATATATTTTAAACGTTTCGTGGCCATTTTTGAAACGTTATGAAGATTAGCGACCGAAAAGGAGGCGGAAATGGTGCAGTGATTCGAGTTACCGAGAGGCGCAAGAATACTTACCTCATACTTATCAGGGTGTGAGGTAAGGAAAAGGTCGAGAGTATTATGTTGTTGCCCTTCAACACACGAAATATATGTTGGCTCGTTAATTAATTGCGCGAGGTGGTTGTGCGCGGCGAATAGCTCAACATATTGGCCCTTTTTCTTTCTTGGATTAACACGGATTTGCTTAGATGTAATGAAAGTTTTCATTCCAAGCTAAATAATGTTCACAACCATTTCTGCAATGGCATCGACTTTATTGTCCAGAAAACAAAGTTTCCAACTAAAATGCCGAAAAAATTCGTTGAGCTCAGCCCAACGAGCCTTTTCGTACATATATTTTAAGCGTTTCGTGGCCATTTTTGAAACGTTATGAAGATTAGCGACCGAAAAGGAGGCGGAAATGGTGCAGTGATCCGAGTTACCGAGAGGCGCAAGAATACTTACCTCATACTTATCAGGGTGTGAGGTAAGAAAAAGGTCGAGAGTATTATGTTGTTGCCCTTCAACACACGAAATATATGTTGGCTCGTTAAATAATTGCGCGAGGTGGTTGTGCGCGGCGAATAGCTCAACATATTGGCCCTCTAGGGTTGTACGGTTCGAATAGCGAATCCAAGACAAGTTGTGAACATTGAAATCACCAGCAACAACAATTTCACTGTTCGGACAGCTTTCTAGGATTCTCGATATGGAATCAGAAAGGGCATCGAAGCCGGAAATAGATTTATCCCTTCCCGCGTTTGGGCTTCTGTATAAAAACCCGATATGTAAGAAGTGTGACCAGATTTTGAATTTAACCCAAAGACAGTTACATTCAGGATCATTTGTGCCTAATGATTGCTGGCACTGGTACACGACTTCATTACGAATGTACATCGCAAGGCCCCTATGTAGACTAAAAAAAGGTAGAAGAGAGTACCCAGGCAAATGAAAATCCTGTGGATCAGCATCCTTAGATACCTGGGTCTCACATAAGGCGAAAATATCAGGCCGATGGAGACAACTGTGTGCATACACAGAGAAGAAATTCGCTCTTAATCCACGTATGTTGCAGAAATCGATTCTAAATCTTCCTGCCATTACAAATACAAAGACTCAATCCTTTTGTTTATTTAATAATACCAACACCCCTGTGAAAAACTGATGTTTTTGTGACTATTTAGTGACCAGTGTTATACCTTCGCCACTAACTAGTCAAACAACAGTCACCACAAAGGTGCAAGTAAAATAAAATTACAATTACTATAAAAAAAGAGGAAAAAAAACTAGGAAAAAGGAAAGGTACTTTTTTGGGTACAATTTGCATCGCAAAGAGCCATAAAAGCCTTGAGCTGGTCACATGCGACTTGTCGTGCCATCACTGTTATTATTGTATTTTTTTTTTGTCTCAAATATTCAGCACTAAACCTCTGGTATTTTATCGCGCCCTGAATTCAGATTGAAAAGGATTTATTAATCTCCTTGGGTTAATATGCTTCATCACTTGTTTCCTCAATGGAATTTCTAATATATTAGAACAGGCATTAAATACACTTATTGAACGATAGTCTAAATATGACGAGGCAATTTTACTTTAGTTATTGGTACAACTCGATCAATTTTCTATGATTCTGGATATCCAGAAAAAGTTATAATTGAATTAAAAAGAAATGTTATATTGGTACAAATAATTTGATAAATTATTTTAAGGAATTTCATAGAAATTTCACCAGGTCCAACAGAATCACTTCATGACTTCAAAAATTTCCAATGAATCAACATTTCTAAAAGCAAAACCTCCTTTTTTAAATATCGAAGGAACTCTTATTTTATTTGGTCCTACTGACGGTAGTGTTGATAACCTATTAAATTCTTCAATATCTATGTCATTAGTAAAATTATCACGGCCAATAACACGGTTTGATCTTAGATTTAAACAGAATTCAGACTGAGAACATTCATTAAAAAAACAAATACTGTGGGATCTTTTTAATCGGCTTATAATGGATTTCACTTTGCGATATTTACAAAATATTTTGCGATTACTGATAGTATTGTTTTCACAGTATGTCCGCCACGATTAGTCTCTATTTACTTAAGCTTTTTCTAACTTTTTCGAATTCATCCATTTGTCACAAATTACAGGTAAAGAAGTCCTAAGCCAAACACTTTTCTTCAAGGCTCTTTTAACAACATCATTAAATATCTATGTTCTGAATCTATTAATTCGTTTAGCCGAGATATGCATCTGTCTAAATCGATATTTTTATAATCCTGTACCATTTTTCCACACATAGAACTTCTTTTGTAAATCTATATGATAATGAAATAACAGCCTGAGCAGAACTTAAAGGCGGGAATTGATATTGTGTCTTATTACTTAAAGATTAACGTCTGTGAAGCTTAGAATTATGAAGTGTAGATTATTACTGATGTAAAGATTTTTACATTTAAATCGCAACAAGAATGTTAATAAAACTAAACTTCCTTCTTCCTCTTTTTGTATCTTCCAAGCTACATTTTTGAAATTGTTGTTATTTTTTTAAACAAAATATTTTATTAATTTACCCAAGATGAATCTGGTGTGTTTTATTTTTATTCAGATATTCTATATTAACCACACACACTCTGTGCAAATTTCAGAAGCCTGACTACAACTGTTAAAAATATAGGGCCATATACGTAAAAATAACGGTACTGTCGCGATACTTTTTATTTAATTTTATTTTTGTAATCTTTTTAAAAATATATAAAAATTCTTCAAAACCACGTCTTCTATGGAAACACACCTTAATTTTTAAATTTATTGTCCACATTTATTTTTAAAGCACAAATTCGTATGAATTCTAAATAACCGCCTACTACTCGTACGGTCAAAAAACTAAAGCCACATACATGCGGTAAAATCACGTCACTATAATAACACTTTTAATCTTTTTTACTTTAAATTTTTTGTTTGTTCTTATAGCGGACATAAAATACGAAAACCATAAGTGTGTGCCAATAGTGTTAAAAACACTTTCACGTACGTAAGACTCGTTTCACTACTGGGACACCCTTTAATTTATTAGTTCTACTTTTTGTACTTCCTGCTGTTTTACATAAAGTGTTAAAATTTCATGTGTTTGTCTATCATAGTTTGAAAATTGAAATGTTTCTATAAACACCCTTTAATTTTTAGCATTTGCTGTTATTGCGACTATAGTAACATACCTTCTGTAAAAACTTAAGAGTCTACCATAGATTGAGGGCTGTGACACACGTTCTTGTTTTGAACGAGATTTAGTGATCCACCAATTTCTTAGAACAGATCCTATAAAATCCCTGAACCTCGTACCGATAGACCCAAGCCTTCAAATACGTCAAGCACTTTAATTCCTTGATTATTAAACAACCTCACAATTATTTTCATCTCAGTTTTTTTTTTGTTTTTAAAGGTAGCTACTGCCCAATGCTAAGGTAAATGATCAAATGGTTTAAGAATCGATTGTCAAAAAATCTATACAACATACTTGCCTTTAAAGTTTTTAGCCGCCATTTTTAGATTTTTTAACTGGCCTAACTTCATTGAAAATAATCCGGCTTTTAAAGAGGTGCGTGTGGTACTTATTATTATAGCACATCTTTTTTGTTTTCAATTTTAAAGCTAAATTAAGCTCTCCGCATAATATGCTGCATTGAAAATCAAATAACTTTGTGTTCATAAAGTCGACGCACTTTTCTTGTCAGAACTTGTCATCCACGGCAATCTAAGGTTTCAATTGTTGTTCAGGCAGAAAACACAACCCATGTTCGAAGCAAAATGAGAAAGTTGCTTCGAGATACCGTCAAGACTTCGGCCGGAACACCCTTTATGGCTATGCTTTTGGCGCTGTTTGCACTGTCATCTTTTTCTGTCCTTGCGATTTTTATCTACAAAGCTCATACCTCTTTAAATTTGTTTCAAAAACATTCTTCCTTGGCGTAATGATAGACAAGCTATCAATGCAGTCTTTATAAAATATTTTTTAATAAACTTTTAATGAAAGCAACTCACAAAAATGCAGTTTGTTGGCATTTTGTAATTTTTCTGTAAATTGCGACCAGGTGTCTTCATACGCGTTCATCTCAAAATATGCGAAGATTAAGGGGAATTCTTATTATTCATTTGTTAAGATGATCGCACTAGTCATTAATTAATAGCAGTGGAATTTGTTACGTTTGTGTGTGCTTAATGAAAATAGAGGAAATTCCAAATCGTTATAAACAAATCAACATACAAATTTAAAATTTAATTTCTAAAAATATATTCTTGACGATACCGTAGCACCAATATATTATAATTTATCGTATATTTTTCAACACCCAAATGATCTAACAACAGATTTTTATGTTTACAACTTAAAAGTACGCTGCCAGAATATCAGTTCGTGAGCGTTTAGTATAGTACTAATATTTTTCAGTTTTAAATGAATTAAAATTTACTTTTTCGACTTTAGGTTCATGTATTAATTTTGTACACATATTTTTTATATATGCAGTTTGACAGTGGTGTATACCAGCAAAAAATACTGAATTCGCATACGCTGCCACCTGGTAATTAGTTCGTCTTGAGCAAATATTTATTTGCCAAAAAGAAGTCAAATATTTGCAGTTCCATTGGGTTAGTTACTTGAAAATAACTTTTTCCCCTTATGCTAACTACGAGTATTGCTGTAAATTTTCGAAGTGAATTAAAACTGTACAAATTTATATATTAGTTAGCTTGGACTATGAATTGAAATAGAGATTATTGTTGAATTTATTCTACACGATATTTTAATCAGTCCAATTTTTTCCTATCCTAACTATTGGATCCTCGATTCATTTCTTAAAAACTATTAAAGATCAACCGATAAAAAACTCCGGTTTCTTTGAGGTTGTTAACGACTTTTTGAATTGAAAAACCATATCACCGATTTCCTTTAAGGTTTTTCTTTTTTCCAAAGATAAATAATTATTTTTCTTTCAGCAGGGTTAATTTCATTTCTCTTTGAAGTCATGGCTGATAAATTAAAACTTCTTTGTAATCTTCTGTATGAATAGCTAGATGTTACAAATACAAAAAACAAAAATTTTTACAAGCAAATAAAATCATCACACACTAGATGATATTTTTGTTTTGTACGCAGACTTTTTCTTTCTACAAAAATGTATTTATTTAAATCATAGTAGCCATATACGGATTTATCAAGATTTTTTCATTCTAAAATTATTCGAATTGACTCGAAGTACCTTAAGGTATATGACAACAACAAAAACATTAAATTTAACTTATGTCGTAGGACACTAAATAGGTTTATATAATACGCAGACTTTTTTTACCTAGTGTATATCAAAACAGGGATTTTATTTCTCGTATAAAGTATAGGAAGAGTACTTGTTGTATAGGAAGAAATCAAATCTTGATTTGGGACTTTGAAAAGGAAGCGCCTAGAGACTGCCTAATTTTTCTAGACGTGTATATTTTTGCTCCGATTACAAATAGTTTATTTCATAGCGTAGTGTGTTCAAAGTAATGGAAAGTATGCTTAATTTTCATCTTGTGAAATATCTGGAGTCCAACAGCTCATTAAGTGACCAGCAGTACGGCTTCCGTAGGGGACGCTCTACGGGTGACTTACTGGCCATCCTTTCGGAAAAACGGCGTCAATCCAGTCACCATTTCGGCGAAAGTTAGGTGGTGGCTTTTGATATTTAAAGTGTGGCATGGTGCACTCATATCAAAACTTATTGCTTTTGGTGTCGGTGATAGCTTCACTCGGCTTATATCGAGAGATCGCACTATACGAGTTGTTAGAGATGGGATTTCATCAAACGAGTTCAAGGTAAATTCAGGGACACCGCAAGGTCCCGTCCTTTCCCCTACCCATTTTTTTTATTTTTCTTGATGACCTTCTACGTCAGCTTTCCAACCCTATCTATTCTTCGCAGATGACAGTAGCATATGCCATTCATTTTCGTTTCGCAATAGACCAAACCTTCACGAAAATTGGGGCTATAAGAAAGCACATGGTTAATACCTTTAATCGTGATCTTTTGGTAAACTCCGAATGGGGCCTAACGAACAGGGTTTAATTTAACGCTCATAAAACCCACTGCTGTGTGCTTTCGCTCAGGCGTATGGCTGAATATACATATGTTAAGGAATCAGAAGCTCTCGATGTTTTTAGCACATTTTTTATGTCTTAAAAGCAGCATTCAACTGCTCAGGTTTTCTGAAACGGTGTAAAAAAAACTTCACTCCATCTGATCTCCTTGCTATCTATGTCACCTTTATCAGATCTAAAATGGAATGCAACTCTTATGTATGCTTCAAAGTTTATTTTGGAATTACTCGGCTGCGTGCAGGAGAGAGCGAAAAAGCTCATCGGGGACAGCAGGGTATCCAGCTCTATTGATTCACTAGAGCAACGATGCAATGTTTGTTTGTTTTTTAAAAAGAGAAGTAGCACTTCAGGCAACAATGCCTATTTAATTAGTGTGTAACCGTGCTACATTCTTTAGGAAAGGGATAGAGTAGAGAAAAGAACAGGTGGTGAAGAAGTACCGACGAAGGAGGCTGCATGTTTTAATGTAAATTCTGAATATTTATTTATACTATTAAACAAAAAAAAAAAACATTTGCTTACCACCTTGACCACAGCAACCTCAAAATTATACTTTGATATAATAATCTGTATACTAAGAATATTTCTTCCATAAAAATCAAACAAAAAACAATTTCAAAAACACAAAAACTTTTCAAGATCACTCTCTTCTTAGATTGCGATTAAGAACACGTTAACATTATAAATGTTAATAAAACAAACAAAAAATCGGTGCAATGTGGGGTGCGTTTCACTGTTTTATCGTTACTACAACGGAATGTGCTCTTATGAAAGCAGAGAACTCGTTCCTGAAAACTGTAATTTCGTACGTGCAATGCGCTCCGCATCAAGAGCGCATTCCTTTGTAGTCGATTGGCCAGTGAAATGCACTACGCATTACAGAGAAAATTCGTTTTTTAGCCGAACGGTTCTTATGTGGAATAAACTCCCTGCAGAGGTCTTCCCTGCCACTTTCAATGTGCAAAGATTCAAATTAAATGCCCACAAGCACTACTCCCTCTATCCCCTTCCCACAACCCCTGAGTGCTGGTCCTAATAAAAAAAATTGGTTGCTTTCAAACAATTCTTTGTTTGCCAGATGTGCCTTAAGCGTTAGTATAAAGTTTTATGTATAACAAATTGAAGCCAAATATGAACGCATAATAGCGTTAATCGAAAAATGACTTCAATTTAAATTACATTGTTTTACAAAATTTTGTTTTAAACAATTTAAAGGGTCTATTGCATTTTTCTAAATTAATTACTAGGTCCTAATCACGAAAACGTTTATGTTTTTTTTTGGTACATACTTCTGTCATCTAATGTCAAGTGCTTGCTAGGTTTAATTTAATCCCGTTTCAAAGACTATAAAATTTTCACCGACTTATCTATTTGGTTTTAAAAACATTTTTCAACCATAACGCATAAAAACTTTGAATAAAATAATAGCATTGAAATTTAGTAAATCCTTAATTTAACTCTATAACCGTAATGTATTCCTTTGTTTTTCTTTTTTTTTTTTTTTTGTATATGCAAATACTAATCATTAGACGAAACGATTGCGAGTTAAATAAAAAGCTGAAATTATCGTTTGCTTACAAAATTAGTTCTGTTTATTCAAATTAAAACATTCTTAAGCACTACCTAAAAAACATTCTTAAGGAATTTAAATAAAAGGTATATTTATTACGGTGGGGTGTGATAAAGCCATGCGAGATAACGCCATATGGCCTTATCACTCAATTCAAAGAGAGATAAAACCATATTTACGCCAAAATTTTTATATGGCTTTATTTACAATTCCAAAGAGCGATATGGCCATATGGCGTTATCTCGCATGGCTTTATCTCTCATTTGATTTTCCCTTTTACGGAATATTTTCTGCTTTATATGCATTCAAGAAATGCACATTCACAATGAAAAATAAATTCATATGAGAGATAAAGCCATATGGCTTTAACTCACAATTGACACAAAAAAAATATGGCATTATCTCTCAATATGAAGCGTGATAATGCCATATGGCTTTACCTCGCAATTGGGTGGGAGATAGAGCCATATGTCGTTTCTCGCATGGCTTTATCACACCCCACCATTTATTACACGTTAAAATAAAGGGAAAAAATAATAATTCAATTTGCTGCAACATAATGAAGGCATCGTGTTACTTTTGGGAACACAATAAAAATTTGAAACAAATATTTAGGATCAGCACTTTGGAATTAAGTTCCCTTCGGGAACATTCGCGTCCTCCCGAGTACTTTCACACTTTGAAACATATGTACATGTTTTTACAATAATGAAGAACTATTAGTAAAGTTAAAATTATTATAATAACTGTTAAGATAACATAAGTAATATTTTTTCAGTTTTAAGTTTATGTAAGCTTTTTTTTTATCTCAAATATATTTGTATTTGGTAATTGTTTCAACGGTTTATTAACGATATCTTTAACACATGGAAGATACAAAAAATTACTATTTTCATTGAAAGATACAAATGTTATTTGAAAAGGAAATTAAATTTTTATTTCTTATTTTTAATTTTAAATTATTACAAGTTTGCTTAATAATTATCTCATCGAATTTGATTTCTTTCTTATTATTTATTATAAACTCACATTCAGTTTCATTTTTATTGTTTAAGTTTATGAAACATTTATTTTCTAAGTATTGAATCTTTGAACCTTTTAGTTCACAAAGTGAATTATCAATATCTGTTAGTTTTTTATTCATATCAAAATTTAATTCAGTATGATCAGCAAGTGTAGGAATCGGAATTACATTCAAAATTGGATAAGTTTTCATTGCATTGGGAATTTGAGCAATAAAGCACAGTACGTCTTCCTGTTGCCATAAAGAGATTTTGATATATTCAAATTGATTTGTATTTAATTCAGATATTTTGTCTGGGTCCATCGATTTTGGGTTTAGAATACTTTGTTTACTAAAAACTAGCTCGAATTGAATGTCTTTTAGATGTTCGTAGTAGGATCTTAAGTTGTCCAAAAAGCGGTGCGAAAGAACCTTTCTAACAATCTGATTTTGAAGTACATTGGTGCTATTCTTTAAGTTTTGTATTATTTCAGTTTCATTGTTAATATAGGATAAAAAATTGTTAATATCGTCTTGTGTTGTGTTGTTTTGAATTTCAGAGGTTTTCTTTAAATTCCTTTTCCAATAATTCGTATGCTTATTGAATTTTCCAATAATTCGTATGCTTATTGGATTTTTCAATAATTCGTATGCTTATTGGATTTCTGCTTTATTTATCTTCAATGAGTACTTATCAGACAAATCTATTGATTTTTTTTTAAGCATAACATATTCCAGGTCACTGCTAATCTCCTGAATTTGAAGAAGAGTTTTAAGAGTATTTCTTTCTTTTAAAATGCGTTTTATATTTTTTTATATGTCTATTTTTTGTTTAACAATATAATGATCATCACCTTCTTTACGTAATACCTGTGCCTTCTTAAATGTCCAACCGTTTCCTCGTATTTTCGTGTATCCAATTCGGAATCTTTTCTTTTCTTTTATGGCTTGAACATCTTTATTTAGGAATTTCCTTGTGGAAAAAAATTTGTTTTAAGTTCTATATTCAAATATCTATACCATTCCTGTAAAATTACATTAACTAATCCTGCATCTTGATCAGTCTTTATTATCTTTGGAGGACTCACTGTATTAAATGTTTTTAGTAGCAGTCTTTTTGATTTCACCCAGTTGGTGTGGTGTAGCTTCTCTACCACAGCATATTTAGAAAAAATATCTATACAGGTAAGATATGAAGTATTGTCCCACTTCCAAATATCAATAACATATTTGTCTCTAATGTGTTTTGTAGGAGGTATGACTTTAAAGGGCATTTTTGTTACTCTATGATTGAATTTGCACTCGTTACATAAATCGCAATTATTTACTGTGTTAGATAATTCTGCAACATAATTTGGGTAATAATATTTTGATCCGAATTCTTTTTGCATCTTCTCCATTCCCTGATGTAGTCCCTGGAAATGAATTGTTAGAATAATTGCTTTGAATCTATTAAAAGATGTTACATCTGTTAATAATTTTGTAGCTGTTAACATGCGGTTTGTCCTTGTTGGTTTTACAAGATTTGCACAGACAGATTGAAAAATAATAAAATCATCTTCGTTTTCAAAATATATTGCATCTGCAATACCAGCAAGTTTGTTTAAAATAAAATCTTTTGCAAATGTTTGCGCCATTTCAATGTAGTCTACACTTCAGGGTTACCGTTCGCCTGACTAAAGTCGCAATTTGACCCTTTTTTGGCGTTCTAAAATTTTTGTGAGACTTTTTTTGTAACCGACTTTTACAACTTTTGGGACTTTCTACCTTTTTTTAAAGTTTCTCACAAAAAACATTTAATTTCCTGTAAATTATAAATTACAAATAGCATATGACAGCCAAATTTATTAAACTTAAGTAACGCTGTTAGTATACATGAAAATATGTATACATGCATTTTAATATTTAAAATGCAACTTTAGATCTTATTATATATTATAAAAATGGATTCTGTAATGAGCTTTTTGTTTTGCTTCAATTGGGTTTTTCTTGTGAGTTGTTATGATTTTAATTAAGAATAATGCTAAAAAAAAGATTTGCGACTTTTTTTTCTCAAACGACTTTTTTGTGCGACTTTAGTTTTATAAAACGACCTTTTCAAAAATTCCTAACTATAACCCTCGTTCTTCTTCCTAAAGATGATTTTGTGGACTTCCCATTGCATGGGCGATCATTTAAAAAAAATTGTCTACGAAAAACGTTCACTGGTTTCTCTGTTATGTATATATAACTGGAACTATCTTCTTCTGTGCATTAGAAGCTATATCATTCCCATTCTGCCACATAAATTTCTTTTCTTCTCGAATGTATTTCACATCAGAATAAAATTCGTTTCATTTGATTATCCACCTCTGCAATTTGGCATTTGGTTCCTTTAAATTATGTAGCCACTGCAAGTGTTTCTGATCACTGTTTATTATAAACCTTCTGCCATTAAAGTAGGGCCAAAAGTATTTCGTCGCCCAAACGATTGCTAACAGTTCTTTCTCTGTAGCGAAATAGTTTATCTCATGTTCATTGACAGTTCTACTCGCAAAACAAATGGGATTACCCCCTTGGCCAAGATCTGCTCCAAGAGCAACATTTGAGGCGTCGGTCGTAAGCGTTAATGATTTGGTGAAATCTGAGCTTTTCAAAATTGGATCACTTGTAATAAGGAGCTTAATAGTGTCAAAAGCCTTAAGATATTCGCTGTCATGGCAATTAACTTGGCGACCCTTCTTTAGGCAAGCGGTTAAGGGTTTGCATATCATCGCAAAGTTCCTTATAAATTTGAGGTAAAATCCCGCGAGCCCTAAAAAATGTTTGATCTCTTTTTCGTTTTTTGTTATAGGGTAGTTTTTATGTATCTTAATCATTTCTGGATTCGGTTTTTTACCGTCGGGGCTAACTACATGACCCAATAATTGTACCTCTGCTTTCATGAACTTACATTTGTGCTTTTGTAGTTTTAAATTTGCTTCTTTAAATCGTTTGAGTACCTTATTTAGTGAAATTAGGTGCTATTGAAATGAGGTACTAAATACAATGATGTCATCCAAATATACTAAGCACTGGGTTCCTACCAAATTACCAAGTGCAGAATTCATTAACCGCTGAAAATTAGCGGGCGCGTTTTTTAACCCCATTGGCAATTGGAGAAATTCATAATGTCCGTCTTGTGTAGAAAAGGCAGTTTTAGCAGCGCTTACTTCATCGATTTCTGCTTGATAAAATCCTTTTGTTAAATCAAGTGTCGAAAAGTAAAGATATTGTCCCAATTTATCCAGGAATTCGTCCATGTTCGGAATTGGAAAACGGTCTTCCACTGTAATTTCGTTTAATTTTTGATAATCGATAACAATTCTCTATTTAGTTTCTCATGAATCGACTACTTTCTTCAGAACGACCCATAGCGGAGCAGAAAACGGAGATTGACTATTATTACCTTATCACATTTTGCTCAAGCATTTCTTTAATTTGCTTGCTTACTTCTGTCTTGTGCACTTGCGGATAACGATAGGATTAAACGTAAATTGGATTCTAATGTTTTGTAACGATTTTGTGTTTTTAATTGCATTAGTAAATGTAAATTTATCATTTCCTGAATGAAAAGAGGTTTATATTTATTAAGGAGCTTTTCCAAGTGTGTTTTCTTTTCGTTGTTCAAATCATCAGTTTTAAAGATATTCGTACTGTGTACCTCTTCCAACTTATTTATGTTTCTTATTACGCTTTTATACTCTTCTAATTTCTCATCAACTAATTTATAAATACTATGGTTAAGTTTCATTGTATGTTGTTCTAAATTAGTTGCTGCATTTTACTTTTTTAAATTGTTGTATCCCATTAAGCCATCATTACTTTTTGAAAATTCATAGACATAAAAATCTAATTGTTTTTCACATTTCTTATCTAATTTATCCTGTTTAGTGTTCAATATTACTTTTCCTGCAGTAGAAGTCACAGTTATTGGTTTTACTATCCTAATTCGATTTTTTAATGTGTAAAGTCTAATCAAACCTATAGAAGACCCAGTGTCCATTAGAATTTTGTAAAATATATGCTAACATAAAAAACATTCAATTTCCACAATAACACGACCTAATTGCAGTTCATTAAACTTCTGCTTAAAAACTTGTCGATTGCAAACTGCTGACGCCTTTCCAGATGATCAAAAAAAAATGTTATTGCATACGGTAACAAAGCATGTCATTTTTAATTACTAAGCATATTTTAACATAGAATTTAAGCTGTAATTAATTTTGTAAAATAGTTATAAGTTCAGTTGTATCTTGGAAGTGATAAAATAAAGTTAAATTTTTTTTAACTAAAAATTTATTAATAAATAATTGGCGCCCAGCGCAAAAAAGGGATCCATAAAATTAAGAATCACTCCATAGGCTGCAGATTTAAGCACTCCCAATAAAAAGCACCCATAGGCTGCAACCCAAGGAAGTTCATCAACAAAATAAGGACGTTTTGTGTGGAGAACATAGTGTGAGACGCGGGTACCCCAGTACTAAAAAGAAAAAGGAACAATACCCCACTACCAGCTCCATTAGAAATTTAAAAGTGAAAACGATACAAAAATACTTTAAAGAAGAACGTAATGAAAATTTCAAAGAAGGAAAAGTAATAGTTAAAAAAGTAATAATTAAAATTACAAATCTTATGAAAAAATGAAATAAATCAACAGTGAATTTAACAAGAAAATTTTGGAGAATTAAATTTTAAAAAATATTGCAAGGAAAAATGAATCTTTTTGAAAAGAGAAAACGGTTAAAACTAAACTTAGAAGTTAAAATTTAAAGAATCAAAACTTAGAAAATTTTGCTAAAACATTAACCGATTTAAAGTTTTATCCCTTTTAAATCCTATGAGAAAGTGAAAATTATTAAATTTAATTAATAAATTTCCAATTTAGAAAATTTTTGCTTTAAATGTGAATCAATTTTAAAATATTAATATCTCTTCAAAAAATAACTTTTAGAACCACTACTGCGACTCCTACAGGACCCTCCAATAGAAATAAGAAATATTTTAACACAATTATAATCTTTTTAGAACCACTGTTGCGATAGAAATAATAAAAATCTTAACACAAATATAACTTATATTAATATAATAAATCATGTTTTATCCTAATAACTTGGTCAGGCCCCCAGTCCTGAATGTTGATGTTTCAAATCCAGCTCCTAATAATGAAAATAATAGAAACATGGAAGAAATGATAGCTAAAATTTGCGCACAGCAATGTCAAATAGCAATTAATATGATACTAGATCCCAACGCAAAAGTAGGAGGTATAGATCAGGTAACAGAAGAAAGATATAGGAACGATTAAGCCGATTTAGATAAAGTCCCGGACGTTGTTAGGAATATAAGGGAATTCTTCGAAAACTCTCGAAATTTAGCTCTTGAAAAAAGAGCGTAGACAGAATTCTCGGACTATACGACTCTAAGAAGGGAACCCCAAAATATTTTGCAATACTAAATACGATTCGAAATAAAATTGTAGGTTGTGCAGATGCGGCACTAGAGGCTTACAATACTCCCTTGAATTGGGAGTGCATAACAAAATGTCTTGCACTACATTACACAGACAAAAGGGGTTTGACCACCCTAGAGTACCAAATGAGTACTCTAATACAAGGCAATAGTAAGGTCCAAGACTTTTATCAAGAGGTATACTCCTATCTGTCACTATATGACCTGCTCGCACAAACATATAGGGATAAAGCATTAGACGTCTTCACTAAAGGTTTAAAGGGCAATTCGTCACTACATCTCGGTATGAAAGAACCTAAAGACCTTCCACAAGCACTTCACTTATGCTCGAAAATGGAAAACCAATTCGAGCGAACTCAATTTACAAATCCAAATAGAGATAACAACAATAAGCCCAGACCACAACCAGTAAATAGATACAATATCAGGATAAATAGCAAAGAACTTTTTACCCTCAACAGGCTCATATGTCACAACCATCTCACAATTTTCAGCAATTCAGACTAGCTTTTCCTATGAGATACTACAACAATCAGTATCAAACACCATATGCACAAAGGTATCCAAACCCAAAATTTTGGTCCACCACGGCCAAACGCCCCAAAGCCCCAACCCTGAGCCGATGGACGTGGATACTTACATGAGGTAAAAGGCTGTGAATTATATGAATAGGCCAGCTCAAAATAATCAATTTTTCGGCAAAAGAACAGCCGATCAGGCCGAACATTTAAAAAACCCACAAAAGATGCAAAGAAACCTCTACTTACAAACTAAAAGAGATGTAAATTTTAACGACAACCAGTATGAAGAATTAGAAAATTGCAAGAAAGAAGAGGAATTCCCAACATTAGACGACTACCTTCAGAACCAAGCAGAGACTTTAGAAACAGAAAGTCAAGAATTCGGAGACATACATTTTTTAGACCAGTAGATTCGTTCCTACCTTATTTTGAGTGCAGGGCGAATACAGGACAAATTTCAAACTTTCTCATCGACACTGGTTAAAACAAAAATTACATTGTACCTAGCTTAGTACGAAATCCTTTGCCAAACCAAAACTGCTTTTTTGCAAACTCAGTAGGTGGAAATAATAAAATCACCCACCACATATTCATTAACCTATTCGTCAGAGACACTGGCAATATAAAATTCTATCTATTACCAACGTTAAATACTTTCCACGGTATCTTAAGAAACAATACCTTAAAAGACTATCAGTCATTATTTACTTAGCAGATAATTACATGTTGATCGATAAAAATCTAAAAGTTCAAATAAAACAAAAGATTTCGCAATCGGTAAACAACATCGATATCAGGAGATCATTTAGCGCTAAAACAGAAAGGCAAACTACAAGAAGTTATTGGATGTCATAAATCCTTGTTTAGTGAGCCTAATGAGAATCTCACATATACCACAGCCGTAGTTGCTGACATTCAAACAAAAACCAATGAACCCATATATTCTAGATACTACTCTTACCCTGTACAACTAAAGGATGAGGTTGGAAAACAAATACAAGACCTCTTGAAACAAGGTATCATTCGACCCTCTTGGTCACTTTACAACTCGCCCATTTGGATAGTGCCCAAAAAAGACGATGCTTCGGGTCAGAAAAGGTATAGGATGGTAATCGACTATAGGAAATTAAATGAACAGACATTACCGGACAAATATCCCATTCCGGAAATCAATGACGTTCTCCCACAATTACAAATTCTTCTCAGTGACCTTAAAAGCGGGTTCCACCAGATACTGCTAAGGAAAGCCGATAGACAAAATACAGCATTTTCAGTCAACAATGGTAAATACGAGTTTACAAGATTACCGTTTGGCTTAATAAATGTGCCATCCATACTTCAGTGGACACTAGACGATATAATGAGAAAATGGATAGGAAAAATTTGCCTTGTCTATATGGCCGATATTAAAATATTCTCCAAAAGTGAAGAAGACCATTACAGAAATATAGATATCATTTTCAGAACTCTCAGACTTTCAAACATGAAAGTTCAAATAGATAAATGAGAGTTCTTAAAAAAGGAAGTGGAATTTTTGAGATTCATCATTTCGAATGAAGGAATAAAAACCAACCTCAAAAAGGTAGAAGCAATCCTAAATTTCCCAACACCTAAAACACTGAAAGATCTAAGATAATTTTTGGGATTGTCAAACTTTTATAGACGCTTTATCAGGAATTATGCCAAAATTGCAAAGCCCCTGACAGTGCTTTTGAGAGGGGAGGCAGGACGTTCGTCTAAACATATGTCAAAAAAGATAACAATTGATTTAGATCAAGAATCAACGGGTGCATTTATAAAACTTAAGACTATATTGACTTCTGACGATGTTATGTTAGCGTATCCGGACTTTAATAAAGAATTTACCCTTACGACAGACGCCTCTAACTACGCACTGGGAGCAGTGCTATCCCAAGAAAATAGGCCTATTGTATTTCTATCAAGAACCCTTAGTAAAGCAGAGGAATACTACGCCACCAATGAAAGAGGATTGCTCGCTATCGTATGGGCGTTAAAATTGCTAAGGAATTACCTTTATGGCTCCGCGAATTTAAAAATACTTACAGACAATCTGCCTTTGACTTATGCTTTAAATAACAAAAATTTAAATTTTAAACTTAAAAGGTGGAAAGCATTTCTCGAGGACTTCAATTATGAACTGCAATACAAACCAGGCAGCACTAATGTAGTTGCCGACGCATTATCCAGATCTTCGTCTGGGAACACTCTTGTAAATACCTTAACTCTAACTCAACACAGCGACGAGAGTTCATCCCAAAACTCAATACAATACACTGATGCCCCCATTAACGCCTTCAAGAATCAAATATTCATTTCAAATAAAGGAAGGCAACCGTTTTATAACTTTGAAATTGTCTTCCCCACCTTTCACATACATAGAATTAACGAACTTGACATTACACCACAGTCCCTGACTCGGATACTAAAAAAATACCTGAATCCCTTAGTAACTAATTGCATATATACATCGGATGAAATATTAGAAATGTTACAAGAAATTTATAGAAATAATTTCACCCAATACAGTTTAAAATATTATAGGAAAATAGTCAAAGATTTGAAAAGCGACGAAGAGCAGAAAACTAAAATACTTAAAGAACATCATCGAGCTCACAGGAACAGTATTGAGAATAAGGAACAACTTTTAACAAAATAATACTTTCCATAAATGCATTCGAAAACAAAAAAACTCATTAGCTCTTGTAAAGTGTGTAAAGGAAATAAATATGAAAGGCATCTCAAAAAAATCGCAATCCAAGAGACGCCAATACCGCAATTCCCCAGACAAATCGTCCACATAGATATTTTCATGACAGGGAAAAAGGCAGTACTAACCGCTTTAGACAAATTTTTAAAATTCGCGCAAGCTAGAATTCTAAAATCTCAGTCCGTTGATGACATTAAGGAACCTCTAAGAGAGATGATACTTTCATTTGGTATGCCGGAAATAATTGTCATGGACAGTGGGAAATCATTCAATTCCACGGTTATTGTTTTCATGTTAGAAAATCAATATAACATAAAGGTATTCAGGATTCCACCTGACAGCAGTAGCGTCAAGGGGTAAATAAAAAGAATTCACACCACACTTTCAAAAGTTATGCGCTGTCTGAAAGCCGGATTTTCTCGGAACTATTATACAAAGCAATATACGAATACAACAATTTGATACACTCAACCATAAAAAAGAAATCCATAGAAACATCCTTTTGGGGAGAGTTACTACTAATCCCGTAGATATAGAAAAAGTTAAACAAGATACTGTGAAGAGACTAAAGAAAAAATAATTAGAAAACATAACTTATCATAACAAGACAAAGACCGTACCTAGAACTTGCGAACCTGAACAAATTATTTACGTAAAAGAAAACAAAGGACTAGGGACAAAACATATAGAAAGGAAATTGTTAAAGAAATTAAGAACACTACCGTGATAACTGAATCAGGAAAAACAATTCACAAAAATAACATAAGGAATTAAACTAATTCTAATTGCAGATTACTCTTTACCCTCACTTGGGCTGACATTAAAATAATGGACTACGCGAACTCACAATTAGAGATTATGAACTCCGCACAAGCGAAGATACAGACTGGAACCTTTAAACTGATTCATACTATTAATATGGATGAATACCAAAAATAAATCGACAAGTTAAAAGAAACACTATTTCAAAATGTTAGTCAATCTCACTTTCTCTATCCCTTCCTAAGACATGAGTTGAAAGAACTTCAGGAGTACCTAGATAGGTTGAAACCAAAATCCAAAAGATCTCTGCATTTTTTAGGGTCCGCATGGAAATGGATAGCTGGGAGCCCTGACTACGACGATTTCGAAATCTTAGAAAAAAAACAAACAAAATGTTGAGGAATAAGAATAAGCAAGTAGTAATAAACAGATTATCAATAGAAAAATTTAAAGAAATAACTAAAATAACTTTATGAAATATTAAGAAACATAAACAATAGTAGCACCAACTCCATAAAGGAGCACGCCATAACGGTCCTAAAATACAAATTGGATATAATAAAAGAAGAAATTATCAGTATGCCATGCATTGGGCCAAAATCGGAATAATTAACTTATTTTTATTATCTTATACAGAAATAAATATTGTTAAAGATGTAATAAATACAAATTGAATACAGTTTGTAAGTTTAAAACAAGCATTTGAATTCGCTGACGTTAAGATTGCGTCAAATCATGATTCTATTGCTTATATCATTAGTATACCAACAACAAATGTAAATTCTTGTAATGAAATATTAGTAAAACCTACAAAGTATAAAAAACATATAAGCAAGATTATTAACAATAAAATCCTAATATGCGATAATGTAATATTTGGAATGCAGAAGGACTACAATAACCTTACCATATGCAATAGAAAAAAATTAGAAAATTTAGACAACGACACTTGCCTACCAAGACTGATCAAAAGTGAACCAGCAAATTGCAGTTTAATAGACAATCGGAATATACCCACCGTAGATGAAATTTCACCTGGAACAATTCTTTTAAATAACTTTAACGGAACGATTTTTATTAACAAAGAACCTAGAAACCTTACCGGTACATTTTTAGTGCAATTCCATAACGAGTCCGTCTCAATATCGGGTCAAATCTTCAAATTATTTGAGACAGCACGGATAAAGCCATTACCTGCTATTTTACAGCCTAAAAACCCAATTACAAATATCGAAGAGGAATTGTCATTGGAGATGGTTAAAGAAATGCAACTTAATAACACAGAAAACATAGATCTACTCAACCGTAAAAATGTGCAGAACTCGGGTATCAATCTCGGAATAGCCTTAACCGTAATATTCGTATCAATCTTTGTAATTGTTAAAACCGGAGTGTGTAAGAAGAAAAATAAATTATTTGTCGTTCTAACATTAATAGTAACCAGCCCCAAATACACGTATCTATGCCGGAATTATCGGAATCCAAAGGAAATTAACCCAAGGATGTAACAGGAAATACATACATTTCTTATTTACAGCCGAACGAGGACGATTGGATTTAGCAATTACAGTTACGCAATAAAATGATTGTAATTGGCAAGCAAAGAAATAAGGGATTAATAAAAGGTGATTTCAAAACATACGAGTGTTAGGAACAGTTTTGCTCACCTTTTTTATTGAACTTAAGATGATAATGATGATGATAATAAAAAATTTATAAATGTTATTTCTTTTCTTTAGGTTTCCTTCAGTTTAATAAATTCCGGGTAAATTGGTATAAATCTTAGGTTAATTATTTCAAGAAAGTATTAAAGATAAATATAATTCATGTTTATTTAAAGATGTATGAGTAAGTTTTTATATGCAAATTTTAGGTTAATTTATTAAGGTAAGTAAAATTCACGCTGATTTAAAAATGGGTTTAAGGCAATTGACTAATTAATATATTTTAGCTTAATAGGAAACTTCGGTTTTGGAACAAAACCGTTCTATTTAAAATTCACCTTTTATAATTTAGTGCTGACAAAGTTCATTCATGAGGCAACATTTTGTGGCATTGCAGTGCTTTAACTAACATTAATTATGTTAAGCCGTAAAATAAATATTAATTCATACAAATTTATAATAATTTATAAACTAAGTGTCCATGAACATGGACAACATTTGGATGATGTCTTGAGCAATATTTTTTACGAAGGTAGAGAATTTATGTTCAAGAGCTCTACTGGCCCCTAAAAAGTTTCTACCTTTGGGAAGTCCTCGCCTCCCAACGAAGCGAGCAAATACCGCCTGGAATGCCGCCAAGGACAAATCGGAGCATGGTGTTAGATGGATAGCTATCGTGGTGAAGCAAACAAAAACACTTGCGTAACCTTTAAGTTTAAGTTCAAAAGGGCCAGCGAAGTCGATGTCCGTTATCTGGAAATGAAGAAAAAGATTACATCTTTTTGGTGGTAAGGGAGCCATTATCTGTGTACATGGCTGCTGTTAAGAACATACATTTGTTTATTCATTTTATTATTATTGTTAAGAACATACTTTAATATATTTTAAATACATTTATATACATTTATTCTGCTTGACCTAATTCTAGTGCATTAACCAATTGCTTACACAATATTTAGTTTCATTTTTTGTTTAATTGCTTATTGCACAATTCCTTTAATATTTTGTTAATCGCATACACAGCATTTTAAGTTCATTAACCATTTTAATTTGTTTACTTATTTTGTTTTTAAGTTCATTTACACTATTTATAAATTAGGTCATTTTTTGTGTTAAGTTTAGCAATTTATCCATTTGTTATTATTCATAAGCTAAGCATTTTATTATTAATTAATTGTGTATAAAAGAACGTAAAAAATAAATATGATTCAGTCGTTTTAGTAATCAGAACAATTGTGTTTTATTATCTGACGGCTTCCTTCAAGTTACAAGTGCTTGTAAGGAATTTGATTGCGATTTAGTGCCAGTTCAAATTTATGTGTTTGAATTGACCACCACTAAATCTTTTTATCAACAAACAGCTGCTGTTTAAGAATTACGCAAGTTTTGCATTGTCGAATTATTTTTTTTACTCTCGGCTTAAGCCTAAAATAAAAAATTCTGTTTGTGCCATTCGGCACATTTGTGTGCATTCAGCATGACAGAGGAATCGATGTAAATGGGTGAGATACAATTGGCATAGTCGAGAAGTGCTAGACAAGATAATGGGATAATGCTCGCCATATGACAAAGAAGAGTGAGTAAATCTACCATTTACACGTAATATGGAGTTAGAATCAAGGAATGGGTTCAGTGTTTTAAGGGCACTTTTGTTAGGAACAGGTTGAGAATTCCGTAAACAGTGATATTCCTCAGCGTACAAGTTTTATTGAGCTATAATAATGAGCCTAAATTTTACCTACCTTATTTCTATATGTGTTAAGTCTTTTTGAGAAAAGTTATTAACATTCGATCGAATTTTTCTTATACTTTCGTAAAAGAATCGGAAAATTTAACCTAAGACCCGTAAGGCTTTACTATAAGATGAAAATCGATTAAAATTAGCTTCGTTAACTTCTGAGTGAAATATACTAACTTTATTTGAAGCCTTTTCCAAAATCTTAAGAGGGTTTTGTTTGGGCCAATCCGATGAGGGTTTTTGTAGCCATGGAGGTCCGTACCACCACTGGACATTATTGACCAGTTCAAGAGATTTACATCCCCGCGTTCCAAGATCTGCCGGGTTATAATGCGTAGGAACATGCCGCCATATTGCCCCCTGGGACAAGGCGATGAATTTGCGCTATTCTGTTTGCTACATTAGTTTCTCACGAAGAAGGGTGCGTAGAGAGCCAGCCTTGTACTATTGCAGAATCAGTTCACAGAAAAACTTCTGTGCCACTGTAATTAAGAGATGTTTGGATGTATTTTATGAGATTCGCTGGCAACAACGCAATATTTAGCTCTAGCCGTGGGAGACAAAGTGTTTGAATAGGCGCTACTTTGCTTTTTGCCATCAACAAATTTGAGAAAATATTATGGGTGGTTGTCTGGCATCTAACATACACAGTGGCACAGTACGCTGCCTTGCACGCGTCACAAAAGCCATGAATTTGAACTAAATTTGAAGGTGTGCTTTAAAGCCATCGAGGAATTGATATTGCTTCAATTTTTGAAAGATCTAAAATGAGATCGTTCCACTTTTTGAGAGACTAAAGTGAAATATCATCATCCCATTCTAGCCCTTCAATTCATAGCTGTTGCATAAGCACTTTTGCTCTGATCACTATTGACGCCAGCCAACCGGCAGGATCGAAAAGTTTCGCTATGGAAGAATTTTTCGTTTTGTTATCTTTGTGGATTGAGTAAGTGGAGAAAAAGTATAAGTAAATGCATCCGAAAGTGCATTCCATTTAATACCAAGCGTTTTAGTAGAGCTTGTTTCTTGAAAGCGAAGAAAATCCAAGTCATACAAATCATCTTTAAGTAAATGAGAGAGTAATTGAGGATCGTTAGCAGTGATTTTTTAGAGAAAAACCTGCTGATTTTAGTACGCTAATAAGCTGAGTGTGGGCAGATATAGTATCATTCAGTGTGTATCCCGCTTCAAATTTATCATCTACGTAGGTTTCTGAGTGCAAAATTGAGAAAGCCTTTGGATATTGGGATTCTGAGTCTGATGCGAGCTGAGGAAGGGTTCGAATTGCGAGATAAGGGGCGCAACTGACCCCGAAAGTGACGGTTTTAAAGTGATTATCCTCAATTGGGCCATTTACTCTATTCTGAAACAAAATTCTTTGAAAGGATCTATCTTCAGGGCGTACTAGTATTTGTCGGTACATCTTCTATATATTCCCACCAACAACGTACCGACATTTTCTCCAGTTCAGAACTGTGGTAATCAAATCGTTCTGAAGAGTAGGGCCAGTGTAGAGAATATCATTCAGAGAAAAGTGCGACTTAGTTTTTCTAGATGCATTGAACACAACTCTGACCTTAGTCGTTTTGTGTTCAGGTCGCACAACTGTATTGTGAGGTAAGAAAAAGAAGCTATATTTGTCTTGATTTACAATTTCATGAGGGGAAGTTTCCTCCATGTGATCCAAAGTTAAGTATTCTCTTAAAATTGACTGATACTGGGATTGTAATTCAGAATCTTTGGCTAAAGTTTCTTCCATTCTACAATATTGAGCTTAGGCAACAAATCGAGATGAGCCGAAAAAAACTTTATCGGGGAAATCTTTTCTTAAAGGCAGTCTTACAACGTATCTTCCGTCTTCCTGTCGCCTTGTTGTATTTTTGTAAAATTCTTTGCAAAATTCATCCTCAGGCGATTTGGGGCGAGTTGTGGGTATTTCTTCCTCCTTCCAAAACTTTTTTAATAAAGTTATAATTTCGGAAGTCTCAGAGGTAAATACTGAGGTTGAGAACGCGCGAGTGCGCTGAGTTTTTATAACACCACTAAGCACCCACCCAAAGGTTGTATTATAGGCGGAAGTGTGACTATATAAAGTGCTTATATAGTCGTTGCCTAAAATAACATCTATTTGAGCAGATTTGTAGAATGTTGGGTCAGCTAAATCTAATTCACAAAGTTCTTTTAATTGTGGAATTTCAAAACTACATGCGGGAAGTCGCTTAGTAACTTTTGGCAAGACTATTCTCTAATTAGAATTCTTGTATCAGTTCTTTTGGCGTACAGTGAAAGTTCACATTCTTTGGTTGCTGACTGTTTTTGACCTCCAATTCCAATGATTTCAAAATGGGATTTTCGATAAGGGAGTTGAAGGCGGCTTCTAATTTTTTCGGCTAAAAACGTACGTTGAGAACCAGGGTCAATAAAAGCCCTTATAGTAAAACATTCACCTCTGACTTCTATTTGTACCAAAGCAGTTCGCAGCATAATATTTTCACCACAGCTAGCAGAGCAGTTAGCTTGAATTTGCCTAGATGTTGATGGGCATTCATCCATACTATCATGCTCTACAGTTTGAGTTATTCTCGAAGAACTATTTAGGGGTGGCGTACTTTTGTTAGAAATACTCTTCTTCAAAGAATTATCATTATTTTGGGGTAAGTTCTGTGGGCGTTTTATCATATGGAACAAAGTATGATGCTGCTTTTTACAATAGAGGCAGGTGTGCTTCCTACTACAGTTAGCCTTTATATGTGATGATGCCAAACAATTGTTGCAAAATTTGTTTTTGTACACAAAGTCTGCCCTTTGTTGCACCGTGAATGTTCGGAACTTCGGACATGTTCTTTAGCAGTGGTTTTCATTGCAAAGCTTACACGTCCCGTCATAGAGATTTTCTTGAGACGAAAAAGAATATACGTTGGGTTGGCGTACTATTTTAAAACTGAAAGAGTCTTTTGAGTTTTTTATATTTGTAAGGCGTTCTACCGCCTCATATCTGTCGACAAAAAATTGCGACATTTGTGACCATTTTTGAAGTAGGGTTTGTCCCCACAAAGATAGCGTAATATCCGGCAATTTTTTTATATCAAACCTAATTGAATGGGGTCCCAACTCTCAACTTGAACACCCAACGTTCTAAAAATCGTTAACTAAGGATTGAATTTTACGAATTGATTCGCTATCTTCTTTAGGCGCGGGTTATATATCGAACAAAGTTTTGATTTGATTATCAACCAAAACTCGCTTGTTTTCATATCGCGTTTTACGAGCGTTCCAAGCAAGCTCAAAATTATCGTGAGGCAAAGTGTATCTTTTGACAATGGAACCTGCTTCACCTCGTGTTTTATTACGAAGATGATATAATTTCGTGACAGGAGACAGTTTCGTGTATTTTATGTAAACTGCTGTGAACATGTCACGAAATGAAGGCCATTGTTCATAGCTGCCTTGAAAAACTTCTGTGTCATAAGGGGGCAATTTTATACAGTTACTGTAACTGTCTGACACAAAATTTTGGGCTACCAATTGTGGATGAGTTGAGTATCTGGTACTTGCTCCCAACGCGGGAAGGTTTGATGTATCTAACCGATAGGATTTAATTTAGTCGAGAATTTGGGAAGAGCGGAGATAATAAGAATCTAAACAGACATCATAGTTTGTCTTAGCTTCTGCTTTTACCTCAGAGTTTGCAATTTCTCCAGGTGCAAGCATAATTTTCTCGTCAGATGCTGTTATCTTGCTCCACCTTGCTTCTAGGTCGTTTAACTTGACCTCAAGAATACATTCATTTTGTTCTGCTATTTCGATTCCACGGAGCTTTGCGCAGAATGGTAGCAAATAGTCACAATCGAAGCTAAAGCGCTCTTGGGGGGTTGGGCCTAATGTTGAAGTTATTTTAGAGGTTTAGAGTGGGATTACGATCTAATTTTTTTTGCCTGCTGTGCTACTCCGTAGCAGTTAGGGGGTTGTTCAGTTTAATTTCAGAGTAATGTTGCCGGAGTGTAACATAAATTTGCAATTAGTAAGGGTTTAAGTTTTGATTTTTCAATAAAAACGAGTAATCTTTTAAAAATCAATTTTCAGACTAAATTTTTTCGTTCTATTTTCATAAATTCGCTGTTTATGTAGGGGCTATTGGGTTATAGCACTAGATACCTTAGGAATTAGGCTTTTAATGATTCACTTTCAATTTTGAATTCCGGGTATAGGGGCTATTGGGTTATAGCACTAGTTCTTGATGCTAGTTCAAAAGATGGAAAACAATAGATCGATGAAACAAAAGCTAGTTTTATTTAGTTCAAAATTGTATCAATTAATCGTAAGAAGAAAAATACCTTTTATAACTGCTGGCTCTTAAACGCCTACATAAAGGTAAAATTCATAAGTGGATACAAATAATAGTAATAATAATCATAATAATAATAATAATAATAATAATAATAATAATAATAATAATATTAATATTAATATTAATAATAATAATGATGATTATAATTATAAGTATTAAATGCAGTGACTTTTTTGATTATATTTTTTAATTCACACTATAAAATTAAATTTTTCGACTTCATTATTGAATTTTTAAATGAAATTTTTCCCTCTATTTTCTTTTAAGTTATTTAAAATTAATTTTCTTTGCGGGTAAGTTCCTGTTTTTGAACTTTTTTCTTTATTTAAATGTATTCTTTTAATACAAATCGGAATATTTATGTTGAGCTGTGATATTAGGGTTAAGTTTGTTGTTTTTTTTTATATAATGTCCATTTTACAAAAAAATGTTCAGCAGGACTATTGGTAACTAATTTTCAATATTATCTATTTTTTCAATTAAATTTTCTATTACATAATAATTTCATTTATTTGATATATAATATTTTATTTGTTGGTATGCATCATTTTCGCATTTTCGAATTTAAGTTATCGCCTCTCAATGGGTTAATTACTTTTATACCTTTTTTATTATTATGTTCTCAAAATTCCAAAATTAAATTCTCATTATGTACTTTTGTAATACATCAGTGTTGGCACCAGCGAAAGGTAAAATAATAGAGAAGTCATGTTTAAATAGTATTAAATAGAATAGTACCAAAGAACTTCTTTAACATTTTAAACTTGGAAAGAGATTTGTTTCACTTTACTTGTTTCTTTTTTACAATTTTATATAAAGAGAAGATGAAATCAATCAAAAAGGAACAGTGATTTTAAAGTTATTAATATTAATCCAATACTATAAGAACAATAAAAATACTGGATGCGAAATTATAAAAATTTTTAATTATTATTTTTTGTATATTTTTTACAGTGAATTGCAACACCGTAATGGATTGTAATTATAAGAGTAGCTTAAACTTTTTTATTTAAATTCTTTTAAACGAAAAATATTTCTGTGTTTCTTATTTTTGTTGTTTTATCTTTCGTTTATGTTTTTAGAAACAAGACTAAATGTTATTTAAGTTGGTTGTCTAATGAAACAATTTGTTCACTCGTCAAACGATTTTTGTTTCATAGTACAAAAAAATAAGAGAATAAAAACTTACTTGTAAGTAAAGAGAATTTGAAGAAAACGGTTTTATGATTTGGTGGTTGAAAATGTTTGTTAGCCCGACGCGCAAAAGCACAACGAAAAAGAGTAATTTATTTTTGTTTTATTTTACTGTGGTTTGTTTAATTTCTCTTAATCTTAAAAAACACTTCATAAAACAAATTTTCTCTTCTTATTTCTTTTCTTGTAGAGATTAGATTTGTTACTTAAAAAAAGTAACTGTTATTATTTTGTGTACATACATACATCTATTTGTTATTTTTTACATGTGCAAATAACTAGGCAGGGGAAATTATAACTTATTATTTTTTTTACACAGCTTTTCCAGAAGGATTTTTTTTAATTATGTTCCGTTTTTCTACTTTTTTTCTACTGTATCAATATGTATTAGTTTATGTACATATATATGTTTTTTACTTTTACAGCTACATAATAAATTTATTTTCATGTATTTAAGTATAAGATAGAACGGTATTTAAAACTTTTTTACAGCTATTTTTCTTGGTGATTTTTGTTATGTATGTATACTACTATATTTTTATACATATGCATATACACAGAGCCAGAGCAGTAAATTAAATTTTTTTGTTTATACTTTTTTACTGCACTTTTTTTTCACTGTTTTCTTCAATTCTTACATTCATACACACATACATATGTATTTATATCTGATTTTTTGTAGAAATTCTTAAATTTTGTGTCCTTCACTTTTATATGCATATTTTTAAGTATGTATATTCACTTTTTTTATTACTTTTCTAGTCTAATATTTTAATTATGTTTTCCGAGTACGATTTTGCTCGTGTTTTGTTAATTTAAAATTTTTTTTAATTTACTTATTAGCGTAAATCTTTACATATACTCGTATGTATGTGTAAGTATGTACATATTTGATTTTTTTAAAAGGGATTTATTCGCTTGTGCTATTTACTTACGAGCTTATTAATGAACTTAGACTGATGGTTTGATTTATTTATTTGATGATTTGCCTCATTTTTGGTGCTTTGTTTTTACTTTGTGTGTTTCTTCTTTTTAAGAGATAATTATTTGCAGGTTACTGGGTCATATACTCAAAAGGCCCATGAATACAATTGGGTTTGTATTAATTATTCTCTTTAGGGTTGATACTATGCAGCAGCTAAGGTATGTATAAGAGACACCTCTTTGATTGCTTAGCAATTACAGTCACTCAATAAATGATTGTAATTGTTAATTGGCATGCAAAGAAATAAGGGATTAATAAAAGGTGATTTCAATACATACGAGGGTTAGGAACAATTTTGCCTATCTTTTTTATTGAACTTAAGATGATGATGATGATAATAAAAAATTTATAAATGTAATTTCTTTCCTTTAGGTTTCCTTCAATTTATTAAATTCCGGTTAAATTGGTATAAATTTTAGGTTAATTATTTCAAGTAATTATTAAAGATAAATATAATTCATGTTTATTTAAAGTGGTATGAAAGGTAAGTTTTTATATGTAAATTTTAGGGTTATTAATTATGGTAAGTAAAATTCACGTTGATTTAAAGATGGGTTTAAGGCAAGTTACTAATTAAGATATTTAAGCTTAATAGGAAACTTCGGTTTTGGAAGAAAACCGTTTTATTTAAAATTCTCCTTTTATAATTTAGTGACGACAAAGTTCATTCATGAGGCAACATTTTGTGGTATTGCAGTGCCACAACTAATATTAATTATGTTAAGCCATAAAATAAATATTAATTCATACGAATTTATAATGATTTATAAACTAAGTGTCCATGAACATGGACACAAATATTATTGCATACGGTAACAAAGCATGTCATTATTAATTACTAAGCATAATTTTAAAACAGAATTTAAGCTGTAATTAATTTTGTAAAATAGTTATAAGTTCAGTTGTATTTTGGAAGTGATAAAATAAAGTTCAAATTTTTTTTAACTAAAAATTTATAACTAAATAATTTAGATTATATATTTTCAGTTTTGTGTATGGTAGTTTGATGAGGCTATTGCATGAAAATTTTCAGCGCCGACAATCATTGGAGCTGGTGTTCCATAACGCCTTATTCTTGTTTGAATTAAATCGTATTCTCTTTGCCTTTTTGGATTTCCATAATCATAGTTGTATTAAGGATAGTTTACTTTGTTTTGCGAATAATTAAGACTCTTTTGAGCGTGATTATGTACAGGAATGTTTGGATTGTAACTGTTCGTATATTGTTGTGGAATCAAATGTGAATGTTGTGGAAGATGACTGTGTCTCAAAAATTTACCTGTATTGAAAATTCCCTGTTCAACGTGAACTGGCATTGATATAATTTTTGTTTCTGTTATTATTCCTATTTGGTGCAGATTCTAATTCACCATTCTCTCTTTAGATTTTAATTGCCGACTTAAGATCTGAAGCTAGGTTTGCGTTTTTTAACGCTGCCAAATGGATCGGTAATTGTTTTTTCAATCAAAACCAAGCCTGGTGACAGGCCTACGTTGACCGATTTTTTCCTCTAACAATCGCCGTTGTGTTCCTTATTCATATGGCTGATTTTTGCAATGCCATTGAAATAAAATCTTCTTTCCTCAGTCGAGGTAGCTGGATCTGTAGGGATAATCGCTGAGATGTTGTCTATAAAGGCTGCTAAGTAATCCCAATTCCCATCCAACGGCTGTATTAATTTGATGTTTTGCAGGAATCGGTCCCTTCTTTCTTTTGCAGCTTGAATGTTTTCGTTGATCTTTAAGTCTTTTATTTGGTTTATTTTATTATTTTTTAAAAGAAGGTAATGAATTTATATATACATATATATATTTATATATATATATTGTTGGCTTCGAGAAGCAGAGTTAAATGAAACGCAACTTTTAAGAGCGACAAATAGAACAATCTTTATTTTATTAAGAACCACAACTTCATTTACTGTAGAACACAATTTAAATTTTATTATTTTTAATTTTTATTCCGTATTTGTACGCTTTAAAACAATTTGTGTTTCACTCGTCCGTTTCTCTTATTAAAAAAGCCCTGAATAATGGAAGAAATTCCTTTATAAAGCAAATGAAAATAATTTTAAAAACCGCTATTAACCAATTGGGAAACGAGAAAGAGGAGCAAAGCAAGCATACATACATGTAAATATGTACAAATATATATTATTCATATTTGTGTGTATGTTTGCTTTGAGTGAAAACAAGAAATTATTAAGTAAACATGAAGTAAATAGAAACAGTAAAGATTTTTTTAAAGTATTAGGGTGGCGGCGGTAACATTCCCCCCTTCGTAAGCGAGTTGTGGGGCCATGAGCTTGCAATCCTAAATATTACCGACGTCTAGAACAGCTACCTTAGTCACGGGCCTATCCAATGTGCTTGTACTGGTTTTGACTTTAACCCGCCGAACTTGGCCATCATTAGCAGTAGTTGTCTCGATAATGACACCCTTGGGCCAACAATTTCTGGGAAGTGTATCGTCCACAATAACGACTATATCACCGACGGATGGGGGTTTCACCTTCTCGAACCACTTGCTACGGCGGACTAAAATCGGACCGTACGCACGAACCCATCTGCTCCAGAAGTGATTGGCAAATTTTTGCGTCTGGTGCCATCGCTGACGGAGATCCTAATTGGTTTCACATAGGGGCTTGTGCCCATCAGCAGAGCCAAGTAGAAGATGGTTTGGTGTTAATGCGTCGTCTTCAGTTGAATCGAGAGCCACAAATGTTAAAGGACGGGAATTTATCATGAACTCGATTTCACACAAGGCGCTTCTTAAGGTCTCATCATTAAATTTGAAAGCAGGACACATGGCGTAGAGGATTGTTTTCACTGTACATACTAGCCTTTCCCAAGCACCACCCATATGTGGGGCCGCAGGTATATTGAACCTCCATTTGATTTCGTGATGTTTGTGAAGACTTGATGTAAGTCGATGTTTTGCTTTTCCTCTCGTAGGACCCTTTCGACTGATTTGAAGTTAGTACCGTTGTCGGAGTATATCTCCTTCGGGGAACCACGTCGACTTATAAAATTTTGAATGCATATGATACACGAGCTGGTATCTAGGCTGTGGGCGACTTCAATATGTATAGCGCGAACTGTCAAACATGTAAAAACAACGCCCCATCTTTTTTCACTACGTCTCCCTACTGCTACTTGTAAAGGGCCAAAAAAGTTGATACCGACATAAGTAAATGGACGCTCAAAGGAACCCAATCTTGCTGCAGGTAGAGATGCCATTAATGGAGGATGTGGAACTGCTGACTCGTTCTTACAGCGTTGACATTTTCTTCGCATACTTTTATAAAGTACTCTTAGCTTTGGGATGTAAAATCTTGACTTTATTTTTGACATCGTAGCTTCATGAAGACAATGATGATAATCTTCATGGTAACTTTGGACCAACAAAAAGGTAATGTAGTGACCATGAGGCAAAATTATGGCGTTGTTGCAATTCAGGGACTCGACTCTGCCATAGGCACGTATTACTCCGTCTTCATCGAGAAAAATATTAAGCTGCTTAAGTTTACTTCCGGTAGGCAGCTTCTTACTATTTTTGAGGCACCATATTTCTTCGTCAAACTCGCTGGCTTGGGCATATTTAAACAAAATGTTCTTAGCCCTTTGTATGTACTCAAAACACATGAGCTGCGGCTTTTCACCTCGAATTCTGGACTTCAATTTTTCAATGTAAAGGACGAAGTGAGAAAGAGCCAAGTATAGTCGTTTGCAGGACGAAAAATGTTTAGTATTGATTGTGAAACCACTCGTCTTATCGATAGTAAGAAGATAATTTCGTATTTCTTCATTATTGACGACGTTGAGTTCTGGACATTTGGGCCACGTATGCTTCTCATCTTTCAGAAATGCAGGACCATTGAGCCATATACCGTCGTCTGAACTATGAATTTTCGTTGCACGGTCTGCAGGGTTTAATTTGGACGCTACCCAATTCCATTGCGTCACGTTGGTAGTTTCTAAGATTTCGCCAACTCTGTACATGACGAACGCCTTAAAATTTTTGGGATCCATGGAGAGCCACTTTAGAACGGTTTTCGAATCGGACCAAAAGAAGCTCTCTTCACAGCTGAGACGCGTGGTGCTTCGAATTTTTGACGCTAGCCTTGAACCAATTAAAGCAGCTTGAAGCTCTAGTCTTGGTATGGATATTGGTTTTAGCGGAGTCACCTTCGATTTAGCAGCTACGATTCGCACATCGACATTATCATTGCACTGGATTCTGAAGTAGCTAACTGCAGCATATGCATTTTCACCAGCATCGACAAACGTATGCAGCTGGACCTTGGAAGTTATTTTTAGGAGCCTCGAGTAGCACCGAGGGATGAATATAGATGATATCCTAGTCAGATTAGATAACCATGAGGACCATTTCAGTAAAAGTTCTTCGGATAAGTCGTCGTCCCATTTTATTCCTGAGCGCCAAATATCTTGTAGGAGCATCTTGATTCCAATCGTATAATGGGCTACGAATCCCAAAGGATCGAAAATTGACATTAGGACTTGCAGAACTTCCCTCTTAGTAGGGACCACATGTGGCTGAAATACATCCCTTCGGAGCCTCGAATTATATTAGAAAACGTCATTATTTGATTCCCAATACATACCAAGTATTTTTTCTATAGCCTTGAAAGAGGTTTGAGTTGTTGAGCCATCATCGCTTAAATGTTTTCGTACGCTTTCAGAGTTTGTTACCCAATTCCTCATATGGAATCCACCAGATGCATGTATTGTGCGTACTTGGACCGCTAGTTCCATTGCCTCTTCCTCGGTACCCACACTGTCAATAAAATCGTCCATATAGTGGTATTGTTGAATTGCTTTAACGGCTCGTGGGTACTGGTCACGAAATTCATCTGCGTTCTTATTCCAAATGTAATGGGCTACACAGGGTGCGCAGCATATACCAAATGTTAGGGCCTTCATTACGTACTCACAGCGCTTATTGTTGTCGCCATTTTCGAACCACAATAATCGTTGAGCATGCATATCGTCGTCTCTAACGTTAATACGATGAAACATTTCTGCAATATCGCCACATAAAGAGATTTGACCCACACGAAATTCTATTAAAATGTTGAAAAGTGACGTAAGTAAATCAGGACCACAAATTATAAAGTCATTCAGGGACTTATTATGCGACTTCGCTGCTGCGTCCCAGACCAGACGAACTTTGCCAGGTTTATTTGGATTAAGAGCGACAAATATTGGCAGGTACCATGTGCGACCCTCATATGATGACCTTTCTGCTTCTTGCACCTTTCTCGCGTATCCTTTAGAAACTAGTTTGTCTATTTCCGCTTGCATAGTCTGCTGTAGTAGCGGGTATTTGACAAACTTCTTTTGGATACACTTTAGGCGATGGCTTGCTACTTGATAGCTCTCGGGCAGCATAGGGACATCATCTTTCCACAGTAGTCCAACTTCGTATTGCTGATTCTTCTTGATGGCTGTAGTTTCAAGTATCTTCAAAGCCCTGTTGTTTTCGAGCGACAAAATAGATTTCTCTTTCGGGGCATCTAGGTTAAAATATTCCTTGACTTCATCGTGCAGAACCCTATATCGATTTTCGCACTCACAGGTATGGATGTTCAAGGACGAAGCCTGGCTTGGATCGGAGCCGCTACCCTGAAGGGTCCACCCCAATCGAGTTTTTGTTGCAATGGGCTGATCTCGACCACCTTCCCTTATTTTCAATGGAACAGCAACTCTCCAGTTATTAAGACCAATTAGGACCATGGGTTTAGTGTTATTGTACGATTGAACCGGTAAACCTTTGAGATACGGATAGGCTTTCACGATGTCATCAAAATTAATTGACTGCATGGGCAGACCAAGATTGCTTACAGTACGAACATCATGAAGTGTAAATCTACTATCGCTGCTTGGACCAAATACCTCAATATTAATTTTGACGGAGTTGTTTTCAGATCGTGTTGTATTACCGGTCCATCGTAGCTCCAGGGGTTCCTTCTCACCAGAGAGCCCCAATTTGTTAAAAAGACATTATTCACTTAAGGTCACTGATGATCCTTCGTCTAGAAAGGCAAACGTTTCTAAAGAACCACCATTGTAATGTATTCGAATCGGGAGTATTCTGAAATACGGTTTATTATTGCGGTCGTTGTGAGCATTCACGCTTCCACTGGGAGCAGATGTGGCCATTTTCACTGTGTTTGGATAAGCCGACGTAATATATTTGTGCAACAAAGGATGGTGTTTTGCGTTACAATTTGCAATATCACACAATTTCTTCGAAAAACACTTGCGCCAATGAGCATTCAAACACTGGCGGCACAATTTATTTTCTTTCACCACATTCCACTTTGAATCTAAACTTAATGATTGGAACTCACCGCAGTTTTGGACCTTGTGTTCCTCACTCTTACAATAAACGCAGAGTAAGTATCTGGTAGCAGGTTGTTCTGAATGAGTGTTGACCGGAGCACTTCTCTTGGAGCCGACAGGAGACACAACTTGGCTAGCAGCAGCAGCTATATTATAGATCCAATCGCTGAAGGATTTTACCACTGGAACCTTGTCGTCCTTAGCATGCATCGCCCAATTGAGCTTGTGGTTGTTGGGCAACTTATCGACCAGCGTTTTTACCAGCAACGGGTTGTTCAAATGGGCCACCAAATTACATGCCTCCATTGTTGAGCAAATATTCCGTCAGGTTAGAGCATATTCGATGATGCTATCGAGCCTATCCTTTAGCGGTGGAATCTTGGTTGCCTTTTCAATCATGCTATCAAGAATGTGCTCTGGGCGACCAAAAACCATCTCTAGAGTCTGGATGATTTCATTCACCATAGATGGGATGAGAAGTTTACTTTTCACCAGCTCCTTTGCTCGGCCCTTGATGCACGACTGCAATCGCATTAGATTCTCACCGTCAGTATAACCAGCGATCTCAGTACTATTTTTGTAGTTGCTAATAAATAGGGGCCAGTCTTCGGGATTACCATCGAAATTCGGTAACTCCTTAGGTATTACCTGTCTGGCTGCGATTTGTGAGGCAGTTGGCTGAAAGGAACTTTGATTACAAAAGGAATTCAAATTTTGGGATACATCACCTTGGGATAGGATACTATATTTTTTCTCCAAATACTTCCGCTGCAATTCCTTTTCCTCTTCCAGCATCTGCAACTGTAATTGTGCGAGAGCTGACAAAGAACCACGCGACGTACTTGGGCCACATTGACTATTTATATTTTGTCCACACTGTTTACCTGCAGCTGGTAGTATCTTGTCTTTAGCCACTACTGGATTACCTGGAGCACCTTTGTTGAAGTATTCATGCACTGGAAAGGATCTTGAAATATGGCTAGTTGGTGATGAGGCTGCCAGTGAACCTGCACTGAACTCCTCTGTAACATTAACAAGTGGCAGTGTATTCGTTCCTCTTGTCGAAGTTTGCGTGGGGACACTATTTTTTAACGCAACGGGCTGATCCTTACCGCAGGAGCAATTCCAGCTCACGTCGGCCACATCACTATTGACTCCAACACACTCGAAATGGAACCACTTGTCGCACGAGTCGCACTGCACCATACGATCGGTGTCTTTTAATTCGTACTTGTTGCAATTAAAATCTGTTTGCGCCATTTGCTTTTTATTTATTATAGACTCGATTTTAATTTATTTTATTTTTCATGCACACTAGTTGTTATTTTATTTGAAAACTTTTAAATTGTTTTAAAGAATTGTTGGCTTCGAGAAGCAAAGTTAAATGAAACGCAACTTTTAAGAGCGACAAATAGAACAATCTTTATTTTATTTAGAACCACAACTTCATTTATTGTAGAACACAATTTAAATTTTATTATTTTTAATTTTTATTCCGTATTTGTACGCTTTAAAACAATTTGTGTTTCACTCGCCCGTTTCTCTTATTAAAAAAGCCCTGAATAATGGAAGAAATTCCTTTATAAAGCAAATGAAAATAATTTTAAAAGCCGCTATTAAGCAATTGGGAAACGAGAAAGAGGAGCAAAGCAAGCATACATACATGTAAATATGTACAAATATATATTATTCATATTTGTGTGTATGTTTGCTTTGAGTGAAAACTAGAAATTATTAAGTAAACATGAAGTAAATAGAAACAGTAAAGATTTTTTAAAAGTATTAGGGTGGCGGCGGTAACATATATATATATATATATATATATATATATATATATATATATATATAGTACTATTCGAAAGTAAATACTCATGGTCGTATAAGTTCTCTTTAAATAGCTTACTGAAAAATTTCCCTTTTATTTATTATTATACATATAGTCTACATACTAATAATAACAACAAAAAATGCATTTTATGTCTTTGGAAGAAATTATAAAACAAAATTAACTTAAAAATTCGCTGTAACATTGTTGCATTTGTTGCGAAACATTAACTAAAACAACAACAAACATCTTAAACAAAAATTTTAATCCCGTTATGAAAGTAGTACCAATTCTTTAGAAATGCGACCATGACGCGAACACGTTATGGATTAGCTTTTACGATAAAGATTATTGCACTTTTTATAACGGTAAATTCCGAATTTCTATAGCAAACCAATTGAATATTAATAAATCAATAGTTTCCCGACTTATAAAAATGTAATAAGCTACTGGGAACATTTTAAACTAAAATTTTAATCCCGTTATGAAAGTAGTACCAATTCTTTGGAAATGCGACCATGACGCGAACACGTTATGGATTAGCGTTTACGCTAAAGATTATTGAACTTTTTATAACGGTAAATTCCGAATTTCTATAGCAAACCAATTGAATATTAATAAATCAATAGTTTCCCGACTTATAAAAAAGTAATAAGCTACTGGGAAAGTAGATGAAGCCAATAGCGGCTATTCAGGGGTGTCATAGAAACCGATCTTATCGGAATTGGATTTGAAACCGACAAAAAAAATACATTGGTGTCATGAAATCCAATGTTATCGGTTTTATGTTCGAACTAGAATTAATGTCGGTTTTAGGTGTCACAGAATCCAATGTTATCGGTTTTGTTATTGGAAATAAACCAAGCAACAAACAGCTGTCGATTTTCTTTATTGTAAAAAATTAAAGCTGTTAAGATCGTCGTTTTTAAATTAATTTTGTTCTGCAGGTAGATTTCTTGAAAAATGTAAGTAAAAAATTGGTCATTTTAGAAAAATAAATATTTATTTACATATGTATAATCGAAAACAGGGGGAAGCATAAAAATAGCACGCAAAACTCTATTATTATTGATTTTATGGAAAAATATCCGGACTTGGCGCGGGGATTCACAAAGCGTGATAAGCCAACTGTGGATTCGCTTTGGCAACAGTTGGCTAAATCACTAAATGGCGCAGGCCCACCGCAGAAGGATGTAAATGGATGGAAAAAGGTAAGAAAATATATGCCGAATACCATATCGTGTTATTGAATTGTGTTGTTTTATTTTATACAGACTTGGACGGAATGGAAAAGCGATGTCAAGAGAAAGCTCGCACAAAACAAAGCAGAGTCCAAAGCAACTGGTGGAGGACCATTTTCAAAGCATCAGCTTACAAAAATTGAAGAAGCCATTATACGTGTTTGTGGCATTTCGCAATCGGTGGAAGGTGTTGCTGGTATTGCAATTGGCTTGGCTGAAAACGTAGGTGGTGAGAGTGAGGAAGAAATGCCGTCAACATCTTCAAAACGTCCACTGTCTCCACTTTTAATTAGTAGCACTCCAAAAAGGTTTAAAACAGAAAACACTAGGGAGCGTCTAAAAAAGTTTTTGGATGCAGACACTAAGATAAAGGTGGAACTAAATGACAAACTGGACGAGCTTTTAAAAATTGAAAAGGAAAACGCAAGCAGCTTACGGCGGGTATATAGGGCGATTGAGAAGGGACACGAGTCTGTTAAGAATGCAGTCGAAGAATTGAAAAGCGAATATGTGCGGGTAAACCGAGGAATCTTGCAAGCTATGCAAGAAAAAAACGAACTAAAAAAGAAACATTTAGATCTCGAAATATTAAAATTTGAATACCAAAAAAAAAAGAGTGATACAAAAACAATTTTAATGCAATATGCATTTAGATAATAAGTTTTATAATATTACACATATCTATGTACCTTTTAATTCTAAAACATTTTAAGACTGAATTACTTTTTTTGTTGTTTATGTTAAATGAAATATAAATAACTTTTATTTTAGTTTTATAAATAAGTTTTTTAATTTTGTTATAAAGTTTCGGCTATTTCATCTCTGATCCTCTGACCTTCACTTTGTAAAGAGGAATTTGATGGTAATATGACATTATCCACACTATCGTATGCTGTTAAATGTATGTCCTCCTCATTATTTTCAATGTTGTAGCTCCTGCAGATGTTGTGTAGCGCACTGCAAGAGTTTATAATTTGCACTACTTTTTCTGGACGATAATGTAATGTGCTCATTAAGCAACGAAACCGGCTTTTCAGCACCCCTATTGTTCGTTCTACAATATTGCGGGCCGATGAATGAGCCATATTAAATCTGTACTCTTTCGAGTTGTAGCATGGATTTCTGTATGGTGTTAATAAGAAAGGCTCAATGCCATATCCACAGTCTCCTAATAACTTTGATGCCCGTTCTCCTGACTCATACTTCTCAAGGAAATGCTGTCTGGCGCTACTAATATTCCATACGAACGCGTCATGGCTAGAGCCGGGGTACCGTGCATCTACCGCTCGAATTTTCATGTCATGGTCACAAATCTTAATATAAATGCACATAAAAATTTGTTTCAAAAAGATAAGCACGTAAAAAATGTAAAACTGAATTTGTACTATACTTACAATCATGGCATTCATACTAAAATATCCTTTTCGATTAAAGTATAAATGCTCGTTAATGCTAGGCTTAATAATTTTTATGTGTGTTCCGTCGATGCAGCCAATTATTGAAGGAATTTTGTATTTGTTGTAGAAATAGTCCCGTGATCTCTGCTTTTCGTTCGAGTCCATTTCGAGTTGCACCCACTGAGGGCAAACGAACCGCTCCATAGCCTTCAGCACATCGTCTAAAATTATTGACACTGTGCTCCTACCCAGACATATGCTAGAGTCGTTCCCAACCGATCTTTGGTATGACCCTTCAGCTAAAAATCGCAACGTTGCTGCAAGTTGCAGCAATGGTGGAATTTTAGAACGGGACAGGTGTTCTTTTATTGTGTCTAGGACTACACGAAAAGCATCTTTGTTTAACCGATAATATCCTATGAATCTGCAAAGCAAGTTTTAATATGAACGCACAATATAAGAAATGTACTTACGATGCCTCCGGCAGCTCAAGTGGATTACTGCAATCTCGCAAAATTCTTCTTTTCACCTTTTCTGAGCGCTCTTCCTCTAAAAGTAAATATGCAACAACAGCAGTGCTCATTTTATTTATGTATTTTTTAAAATTTTTTATTTTAATAAAAACGCCACAGTTTTTAATATTTTTACTCTATATATTACCAAAAAAGTATGAGTTAAAAATGAAAGCTATCAAAAATGTAAACAACAGCTGATTCGAATATCGGTTTTGTTTGCATTCGAAAGTAACAAAACCGACTTGGTTTTATGACACCAAATGAAACCAATATTGGTTTGCAAAACCGACAATTACTCAAACCGACTTGGATTCTATAACACCCCTGATTATTGGCTATTGACTTCTGAGCGAACAGACTAGAAAATTTTCCGTCTAGTTAAAAAAAATCCACTTATTTCGTCGAAAGACATAGTGAATGAGCCTGAACTTCAGATTAGTTTTTCCACAGTAAGAAAACGTTTATTGGAACAAAACTTAAGGAGCTTCATGCCATCTAAGAAGCCTATGCTGACTAAGAAGCATTTAAAAAAGAGGTTTGTTTAATTGATTGCTACGTAGTCTCTGGTTTTCTCCGCTTTTTGTTTGTTTGTTGGATTTTGTTAGAGCACATATGGATTGGACTTTATCTAAATGGAGAACTGTTTTGTTTAGTGATGAATCTAAACTTAACTTACTAAATTCAGATGGAGTTTGCCACGTGAGAAGACCAAAAGGAAAGCGGCTACATCCTCGGTACTCAAAAGCCACAATAAAGCATGGGGGTAGAAATGTGATGGTTTGGACTTGTTTTTTGGCCAGTGGTGTTGGTCCCTTTGTAGAAATTCAAACAAAAATGGACCGTTTTGTTTACAGAGAAATTTTAGCAACTCACACGCTTAACTATGCTGAGTGGGAAATGCCATTTCGATGGGTGTTTCAACATGACAATGACTTAAAACGCTCACCGAAATTAGTCAAGGATTGGTAAACAGCTAATGGGGTTCAAGTTTTGGATTGGCCACCCCAATCGCCAGACTTGAATCCCATGGAGAAACCTCTTTGGAATTTTAAAACGGAGAGTTGGCACTCGACGCTTTAAAAATAAACAGGAGTTGATGAACTGTCTAAAATCTATCGAATCTTATTGAATCTATGCCCAAAAGGATCGCTGAGGTCGTAAGAAACAAAGGATATCATACCAAATATTAAAAGTTGCTTAGGTTTTGAACAGCGAATTTTTAAGTTAATTTTGTTTTTATTTTATTGTAACTTCCAAAGAAATGGAATTTAATTTTTGTCGTTATTTTTAGGTTATAGACACATTGTGTAGTAGAAAATAAAAAAAAATATTTTCTATAAATTTATTTAAAGAAAAGATATGAGTATATTATTACTTAGTGGGAAAAAGTTGCTTAGGTTTCGAACAATACTGTATATATATAATTGCGTTAATTATTTTAAAATTATTTGTTTTTTATTTGAAACTTTTGTTTATTTCATTAATTTACTTTAGTTAATTTTTTATTTATTTCTTTGACTTTTAATTTATATATTAAAGTAAGACTTATATTAATGTGTGGTTCTTAAGACCGACTGCACCAGTTAATCACAGAAGCTGAACTTCATCATTTGCTTCCAAACTTAGTTATGTTTATTCAAATTAAAGCATTCTTAAAAATTAGCTACAAAACATTCCTAAATAATTGAAATAAATGTAAATTAAATTACACGTTAAAATAAAGAGAAAAAATAATTCATTTTGCTGCAACGGCATCGTGTTACGTCTGGGAACACAATAAAATTCGAAATAAATATTTCGAATAAGCACTTTTGGAGTGAAGTTGAATCAAATAAAGCTATGAATTTTAACTGTTAAAAAATTATCAAGAGAAGAGCGTATTCGTTTCTCAGTGAAGGAGATAAATTAAGAAGAAAGTAAATCACAAAAGCACAAACAACAAATGCTAATAATATTAGAATGCATTCATTGCAGACCTCTACCTCGCCTTTTTCGCACACACTTTTACCACACTTGATAGGGACAAAAGTTAAAAATATTTTTTTTATTTTTACTTTTTTATTACTGTCATTGCTGGCAGTTTCTACCTAATCTGTAGCTCACAAATTTTCTATATCATTTTTTCCAGAGATCCTTAGGTTGGGGAAATCTTACCGACGATTCCTAAAATATTTTCGGTTAAATAGCTTTAATTCATCTGGCAAAATATTATGAAGCTGTTAGTGAATATCGTATTCACCATTTAATAAAATATGCTCATGGGCCATGGATTTGCTTTCTTACTGCACGACCTAGTACGGCCAAAGACAATAATCTTATGAAGATGTTGTACTTTAAACATTTAACATTAAACAAGCAGAAGTTATGAGCTGTTAAGCTGGATTTACCCATTGCTTCGGAACAAAATTTTGTTCCGAAACATTTTTTTATATGTAGTTTGACGTTTTTCTTTTTAAGAAAGAGAGAGAGAAACACGTCAAACTTCATATAAAAAAAATGTTTCGGAACAAAAATTTTGTTCGGAAACAATGGGTGAATCCAGCTTTATTCTGTGAGCGCAGCAAAAAAAAAACTAACGAGAGCACAAAACTATATTTGTAAACATGAACATCCAAACATGCGTATACAAATGTGTGTGTGTGAGAATGTTCATAAGAAATATTTTGTTAAAAGGAAGTATGCCTACGTCTCCACTAATCATCAACATAAACATGAATTCGGCTAATGAAAACTCTCAACGTTCATGTGCAACCATCGCTGCCCGAACATTTGTCTGAACAATGATGTTCGCCATTAAATGAATTCTCAGTTTGGAATCAAAGCCATCTATTAATTAACAATGCGAACACTCTCTTCACTGTTTAAAACATTGAAACAACACTGAAGACAATCAGAAAATTATGGTCAATGAGAACATAAACAGCAACACTCTTTCGCTACATACAAGAACATAAACAAATTAGTACCGTTATTGTAACGGCGTTCATGCTTGTTCATTTTGATGGGTAGTGGAGACTGCTTTCGTTATTGTAGGGTAAATATACTTTTTTATTGGTGTATTTTTTAAAATATGCATAATCGCACTGAATTAGTTTTGCCCTAAATTTCATTAATTTTTTTTACATATATCCTTGAAGAAACTTAATGTGTTATAATGAAATATAAATCAACGACAATAAAATAAGCCACATATTTGTATATATTCATTATTAAATTTTTCGTTAAGTTTATTATACCTACATCGGTATAGGTATGTACATAAACCTCAAAATTTATTTAATAGCTAAATTTATAAATAAAAATTATCTAACAAAATAAATTACTGGTGTTTTAAAATTCTGACCTATCCAGTACTTGTTGGTTTGCACTCCTGTATTTCTCATGAGCAGTGCTTTCTTAGCAATATAAGTATAAGCAAATTCAGAATTTTTAACCTGTTTTCGTGACAAGCGTTATTCCCGTAAAGTCATACAGAATAACTTGAGCTATTCCACATTGCTAAGTAATACAATCTTTTATGTTTTTAGTTTCTCTGTTTTGCAAAACAGTATTTAAAAGACTTTAATGTGAAGCTTACTTACTTCTTAGAACAGATACATATTGCTGTTGGATTTGTCAGAATTTGCGACGGTTTAATTATATATATTATTCTGCATTGATCACAAGATAATGGTAGCGCAATGTAATCAATGAAATATAAACTTGAAGTAAGTTCAATTGAGAAATACGTAGTGTTAAAACAGTCGGCACTTTCATCAAAAAATTCTTAAATTTTTTAGTATATATCCACTATATGTATCATAGGGCTAGAAGCACTAACTGGTGTTGTTAAATTTCATTCCGAAATGTGTTGAAACTCCAATGGCAAAAATATTGCATAGTCTGTTGCACAATTTGTTAAGGTGCTACATATGAAAATAAATTTTCTAATGGATCCTGATTGAATCGGCTGGTTAAAATGGAAATTAAGGTAGAACTTTCCCATAGCATTGGCTAAGGATGATATACCTGGTTGTTTGTATTATACCGCTGATGCAAAATATTTTACTATTGCTGTATTAAATTTGGATCATATGTATATTCACCTCCTAAAGTACTTCTATTTTCTATTTTTGTTATGAAGCTTCAAGCTTTTTTACAATAAATTTTGGAGGAAAGTGTCTACCGCAGAAAAACAATAAAGGAGAGCTTTCATTAAATTTGTTATTAAAGTTGTAATTTGTGCTCTATTCCTCAAAAAATGGTACACTTGGATTTGTAAAACGAAAGAGTTTAATGTTAATAAAACTTCTTTTAGATCTGCCACAATGCGACAAAGAACATTTACTGCATGCACTGCTCACTACTTTATTTTTCCAAATTTCCTATATTTCATATTTGTTATCCATAATGGAAAGACGATTCACTTTTATATTAATTTTAATTTTACTAATGCAATTTGTTATACATATTCCACTTTAGCCTTGATACTGAAATGTTTTATAAAATTCACATTTTTCAATTGTGTCCATGCTAGTACAATTTAAGAAATTTTTTGTGTCTTTTCTTATTTGAAAATAAAATTGATAAAAATCTCATTTATGAATTAGATTAATTATTTTGTAGGTTATTGAGGTTACTCCCAGTTAAATTCGTCATGTAGCAAACTTAATGCTCATATATAAATTATCTGAATTAATTATATTTAAATCTGCACAAAAATTTTCGGTAATAAAGTCACTTTAAATTTCATCAAAATAAATGCAGTTTAATTCGTAGAATAACAAAATAAGCAACAACACAACACAGTCGATAAATTTGGTTTAAACATAAATTGTGTTCACATTATTAAAAGAACACAAAAACCCAGCAAACACAATGTACAGTACGTTCACAGTTTAATAAAGACATCGTATTTAACAAACTTTTGTTTGCAAACAAAAGCTAAGTTCTAAAAATGGTCGACTACCGCTGAGATATAAGTTTCAGCTAAAGGGCGGTTTTCATGGTCTCAGAAGTCTTACGACATGTCAAATTTTTGTGCAGAATATTACCAGTGGAATCGTCTTAAACAAATATGTTATGAATCTGCACAAATTGAGAGCAATTACGGATGAAACTTTGACAGTCGTATGGCTCTCTATGTTTTTTGAAAATTTTCAAAAGAAAATTACGAATCATTAAATCGAGATGCATTCTTCTGCAAACCGCCCAATTGTGTAAACGCGAAAAAATCTGTCGTAAGATTTTTACTCTCATTTTTAAAATACGGATGGAATTTCATATTATTTTCTCTTGGATTTTGCGTACGTAAAGTCGTACCGTCTAAACCCCCCTTAATAATATTATCTGCCAGAATTTTGCATTGCAATTTTTGATAGAATAAACTTCTTCGTTACTTCTTTCCTTAAGTCATCTGTGAAAAAGTTTCATTTCATATTATCATTATTACTAATGTAAATTTAAAATTGCGTGTTTGCTGGGAAGTATATTTGGTAATGCAAACACACAAACATAAATAAAGAGTTTTCGTGGCAAGTTTCATTTATTTTATTTTTGTCGTCCGCCCAGCTGGTTTGTAGTTGCTTTTGACAAAAGTTGTTTATATTTTACTACGTTTGTTTACGAATTTCAAAACACAACAACACCAAATTATTGTCGAAAAAAGTCTTTTAACAAAGCAAGCGTTTGTTTTTAGAGTAATTATCTTTTATTTTCCCTTTCTATTTCGACATTCCCATGCACAAAGCAACAATAATATGCCACGTTATCTTCGCAATGTTGAATTTGTTGTAGAGCCGCTATTACCTAGTAAAATAAATGTACCTTGGTTCGTACGTACGTATTTGCTGATAATTCTCTGCCAGCATTTTGCATTGCAATTTTCGATAGAATCAACTTCTTCGTTAATTCTTATTTTCAAAGGTAAATTTTAAAAAAACAAAAGACATTATTGTCGAAAGAAAGTCTCCTAACAACCTACTTCGACTCTACCACAAGGTAATATGACAACAAGTCCCGTTATATAAGTGAAAAAATACTTTCCCTTAAATTCGTTATTTCAAGAGTAACTTTTTCATAACTACAAGATGACAATAAGTCGATAGGTAAAAAATTTAAAAAAACAAATTAAATAGGGTATAAGAAAAATCCACACTAAATTTTACTACCGGCAATGTATGGAAGAGCAACATCTTTATAAATTTATTTTCTTTGGCACGGCACATTTGAATACGTGTCGACAGCGCCTTATTGGCCATGACTATACCGTTGTTGAGTGAGTCTTTTATTCAGACACGATACGGTCTTTAAATAAAACACAAAATTTTTACAGCACTCAATAATTTTTAATTTTATTATTTAAACTTGAACTTTTCTTAATATTTTTAGCTAGAGAGCTTTAAAACAATTTTGTAGGCTTCGGTGCCTTTGACCAAACTGAACGCCAAAAAAAATATATATATTTTAAAATTAGCTCTGGAGGCCTACGTGACACATAATTAAGGACCGTTAGGTTTTATAACAAGTTATTTCAAAGGAGAAATTAACATAAATAAATATGTGCATACATATATACATGTACATATGTATGTCGATGTTCATCTAAAAATAATTTTACAGAAGTAAATATGAAATTTGCAAATTTAAGAAAAAAAAGGGAAGACCCTAACAATAATAAAAATAAGATAATTTATAATCTTGTGGAATTCGGTGGCAACATTCTCCCCCTCATTAATGAGCCCACGGGACGAGTTTACCTCAGATTATTGCCGACGTCTAACTTCGCTAGCTTAGCTGTTGGTCTTTGAAGAACACCACATTGTGTTTGAACTGTTGCCTGTCTTTCGCCATGAGGGCTTCAATGATTTTCCATTTTGGCCAGAAATGACGTTGTAGATTTTTATTAACTATTATGACTATATCGCCAACTTGAGATGGAGTTGTCTTTTCATGCCATTTAGGTCTTTTGATAAGTGTTGGTGCATATTCTTTTAACCAGCGTTGCCAAAATTTATCAGCAAAAACTAGTCCAGCGTTGTCGCAAATCAATTTTTTTGTAGTTTATGGGCTTGAGGCCATTGAATGAACCCAATAATATATAATTGGGTGTAAGAGCTTGATCAGCACAGGATTCTAACGAAACAATGGTAAGTGGTCTGGAGTTTATGATGAACTTGTCTTCAGCCATAGCGCTTTATAAGGTTTCATCGTTGAAATTCATATGCGGACATATGTGATATTAGGCGGTTTTGACCGAACGGACTAGCCTTTCCCAGGATCCACCCATGTAGGGAGCTGCTGGTGGGTTGAATTTCATTTTAATGTTGTCAAATTTTTTTGAATCGGGTTGTAGTCAACTTCGACATTAAATATTTTGGACGCTGCTTTAAAATTTGTCCCATTATCAGTGTATATTTCTTCCGGTATACCCCTTCGAGCCATAAAGTTAGAAATGCTCATTACACATGAACTGGTGTCCAAACTATGAGCGATTTCCAAGTGAAGTGCTCGTACGGTAAGACAGGTGAAGAGCACACCCCATCTCTTTTCCTTTCTCCTGCCAATGGTAACATAAGGTGGTCCAAAGTAATCTATGCCCGCAAATGTGAACGGCCTTTCGAAACTTGCTAACCCTGCAGGTGGTAATGTTGACATTTGAGGCATAATTGGTACAGCGGTTGTAATTTTAAGATTTGACACGATTTTCTTACTTTCTTGAAAAGTACTCGCAGTTTGGGTGTATAGAAAAGACTTCTTATATTATTGATGACGGTTTCATGTGACATATGATGAAAGGTTTCATGCATGTGACTAACTAGTAGGAATGTTATGTGGTGACTTGAAGGCAATACTATAACTTCTTCATGATTCAGAAATGATTTACGCCCTTTAGCTTTCAATATGCCAGCGTCATCTATAAAGACATTTAAAGACAATCAAAGATATTAATTTACTGTCTTTTTCAATTTTCTTACCCTTTTTAAAAAAATAATTCGCTACGAAATTCACTCTGTTGAGCTTCTCTGAATAAAGCAGATTTAGCTTGTTTTATCATCTCAAATGAAATTTCTTCTGGGGGCTTATGTCCTTTACAGTGCACTTTAAGTTTACTCAATTAGAGAAAAAATGTTGCAACGGCACGATTCAGTCTTCTCCAATTAGAAAAGTATTCACAGTTAAGGGCAGTTCGTCTTCGGCTTTGTTGACGACTAATAAATGATGTCTAATTTCTTCTTGGCAATAATTATCAAATCTGTCGCAAGTAGAGGATCGTAAATTGACATCAGCACCTGGAGCAGTTCTCGCTTGGTTGGCACAATTTCATGTCGGCCAACTCTTTAGGACTTTGGTTTTCAAAGTGACGTTCATGTAAATGGCTGATAACTTGACTGCAATTTGATGACCAATTTTGATTGTTGAACCCTGCTGTAGCATGAATAAATTTTACTTGCGATGCCAAATCGATCGCTTCTTGAATGCTGCCTACACCGTCAATGAAGTCGTCAACGTAATGATGATGATGAATGGCTTCAACCGCACCTGGAAATTTTTCTTTGAAGTTTTCAGCATTGATGTCCCGCATATAGTGCGCTATGCATGGGGCACAGGAGGTACCAAATGTTAAAGCTCGCATGACATAAGTTCTTGGCTTATAAACGTCTTTATTTTCGTCCCATCACAGGAACCTTTGAGAGTGCATATCGCTTTTTCTCACATTTATTTGATGGAACATCTCTGCGATATCGCCACATACTGCAACTTTTCCCACACGAAAACTCAACAACACAGTAGTGTTCTGTCATTTGACCTGTCCGCACTCGTTTTTGTGTCGTCGTTATTTTAATCTATGTTGTGTTTTTAAATTTAGTGTCAATTTTTTTTTTTTAATTAAATGTGCCAAAAAAAAATATACAAAAAATAAGAACAGAAATTTAATCAATAATAATAATAATAACAAAAATTAAAAATCAAAAACATAAAACCAAAAATTATCAACATACCTACATATAAGAAAACAAACAAAAACAATAAATTCTTGTAACAGTTACAAAAAAGAAAGAAAAAAAAACAACCAAAGAATTATTTACAACAACAATGCATATAAAATCAACAAAGAAAAAAACATATCAATTCAAGACAAAAAAAAATACAATAATAATAACAGTGATGGCACGACAAGTCGCATGTGACCAGCTCAGGGCTTTAATGGCTCTTTGCGACGCAAATTGTACCACAAATAGTACCTTTCCTTTTTCCTAGTTTTTTTTCCTGTTTTTTTATAGTAATTGTAATTTTATTTTACTTGCACCTTTGTGGTGACTGTTGTTTGACTAGTTAGTGGCGAAGGTATAACACTGGTCACTAAATAGTCACAAAAACATCAGTTTTTCACAGGGGTGTTGGTATTATAAAATAAACAAAAGGTTTGAGTCTTCGTATTTGTAATGGCAGGAAGATTTAGAATCGATTTCTGCAACATACGTGGATTAAGAGCGGATTTCTTCTCTGTGTATGCACACAGTTGTCTCCATCGGTCTGATATTTTCGCCTTATGTGAGACCCAGGTATCTGAGGATGCTGATCCACAGGATTTTCATTTGCCTGGGTACTCTCTTCTACCTTTTTTTAGTCTACATAGGTGCCTTGCGATGTACATTCGTAATGAAGTCGTGTACCAGTGCCAGCAATCATTAGGCACAAATGATCCTGAATTTAACTGTCTTTCGGTTAAATTCAAAATCTGGTCACACTTCTTACATTTCGGGTTTTTATACAGAAGCCCAAAACCGGGAAGGGATAAATCAATTTCCGGCTTCGATGCCCTTTCCGATTCCCCTTCGAGAATCCTAGACAGCTGTCCGAACAGTGAAATTGTTGTTGCTGGTGATTTCAATGTTCACAACTCGTCTTGGATTCGCCATTCGAACCGTACAACCCTAGAGGGCCAATATGTTGAGCTATTCGCCGCGCACAACCACCTTGCGTAATTAATTAACGAGCCAACACATATTTCGTGTGTTGAAGGGCAACAACATAATACTCTCGACCTTTTCCTTACCTCACACCCTGATAAGTATGAGGAAAGTATTCTTGCGCCTCTCGGTAACTCGGATCACTGCACCATTTCCGCCTCCTTTTCGGTCGCTAATCTTCATAACGTTTCAAAAATGGCCACGAAACGTTTAAAACATATGTACGAAAAGGCTCGTTGGGCTGAGCTCAACGAATTTTTTCGGCATTTTAAGTGGAAACTTTGTTTTCTGGACAATAAAGTCGATGGCATGGCAGAAATGGTTGTGAACATTATTTTGCTTGGAATGAAAACTTTCATTCCATCTAAGCAAATCCGTGTTAATCCAAGAAAGATTTCTTGGTTTAATCAGACGTGCAAAAATGCAGTCAGATCCAGAGGAAGCATTCAGTATATGGCGGCGTAACAAAAACGCCGTAACTGATTTGCTACGCAAAAAGGCGAGATCTTCGTGTGCCAATGTACTAAGACGCGAAAAAGCTTTATACGAGCAGGCCTTCATGCTAAAGTTCTTACTACTTCTCGGGGTAGCAAGAGCTTTTGGTCATTCGTTAAAAGAGTGAAGGATAATGCTAGTTCCTCAATTCCGCCTCTTTTAAAGGATGATCAAATAATTAACGACCCGGTTGATAAAGCTAACGTCTTGGCTGAAATTTTTGCAAGTAACTCCTACTTGCCGGAGAGCAATCAACCACTGCCCGCACTGGAAGGAGTATCAGTAACTATGCCAGATATATTCTTTCGAGCAGGTGCAGTTAAAAAGGTTTTAGCGGATCTCAACATACACAAGTCCCCTGGTCCGGATGGAATTCCAGCACTGGTCTTGAAGCAGTGCTCTTCGACGTAAGCGCGTCCATTAGCAAAACTTTTCAACATTTTGTACCATGTTTGTGAGTTCCCATCATGTTGGAAGGTTGCTAATGTAACACCAATCCCCAAAAAGGGAGAGGCTAGCAACCCTGAAAATTACCGCCCAATCGCAATTTGCTCTGCGCTTTCCAAAGTAATGGAAAGTATGCTTAATTTTCATCTTGTGAAATATCTGGAGTCCAACAGCTTACTTAGTGACCGGCAGTACGGCTTCCGTAGGGCTCGCTCTACGGGTGACTTATTGGCCTTCCTTTCGGAAAAATGGTGTCAATCCATTCACCATTTCGGCGAAAGTAAGGTGCTGGCTTTAGATATTTCCAAGGCGTTTGATGGAGTGTGGCATGGTGCACTCATATCAAAACTTATTGCTTTTGGTGTCGGTAATAGCTTCACTCGACTTATATCGAGCTTTCTCAGGGATCGCACTATACGAGTTGTTATAGATGGGATCTCATCAAATGAGTTCAAGTTAAATTCAGGGGTACCGCAAGGTTCCGTCCTTTCCCCTACACTATTTTTAATTTTTCTTAATGACCTTCTACGTCAGACTTCCAACCCTATCTATTCTTTTGCAGATGACAGTAGCATATGCCATTCATTTTCGTTTCGCAGTAGACCAAGCCTTCAGGAAATGGGGGCTGTGAGAAAGCACATGGACGATACCTTTAATCGTGACCTTTTAGTAATTTCCATATGGGGCCTGGCGAACAGGGTTCATTTTAACGCTAATAAAACCCAGTGCTGTGTGCTTTCGCACAGGCGTACTGCTGAACATGCTACGTCATCTGTAATTATGGGTGATACATATATTAAGGAATCAGAAGCTCTCGATGGTCTTGGCATGAAAATTCAATGCGATGTTCGTTGGAACAAGCACATTTTTCATGTTGCAAAAGAAGCATTCAAGTGCCTAGGTTTTCTGAAACGGTGTAAGAAATACTTCACTCCATCTGATCTCCTTACTATCTATGTAAGCTTTATCAGACCGAAAATGGAATACAACTCTCATGTATGGGCCGGTGCTTCAAAGTCTATTTTGGAGTTACTCGACCGCGGACAGGAGAGAGCGAAGAAACTCATCGGTGACAGTAGGGTATCCAGCTCTATTGACTCACTGGAGCATCGACGCAATGTGGGGTGTGTTTCACTGTTTTATCGTTACTACAACGGAATGTGCTCTTATAAAATCAGGTAACTTGTTCCTGAAAAGCGTAATTTCATACGCGCAACGCGATCTGCATCAAGAGCGCATTCCTTTGTGGTCGATTGGCCAGTGAATCGCACAACGCATTACAGAGAGAATTCGTTTTTTAGCCGAACAGTTCGTATGTGGAATAAACTCCCTGCAGAGGTCTTTCCTGCCACTTTCAATGTGCAAAGATTCAAATCAAATGTTCACATGCACTACTCTCACTATCCCCCATCCCAAAACCTAATTTCCTAGTTCTGGCACAATGCATTGCATAAGTAGGGGTCATCCCCTAAGTGCTGGTCCTAATTAAAAAAAAAAAAAAAAAAAAAAAAAAGAATAGTGACTTCATTAGGTTGGGACAACTGCTTATATAGTCATTAAGGCTGACACCATTTGATTTGGCAGCAGCATCCCAAACCAATCTTATTTTGCCGGGTTTATTGGGATTTGTTGTTATGAATATCGGAAGATACCATACTCGTTCTGACACTTCACCGATTTTATTTTCATTAAGTTTTTTGGCATAGCCTTTTGATAATAAATTATTTATCTGGTCTTGTAGAACATTTCTTAAATTTTCGTCGCTCTGCATTTTCTTATTAAGACACATGAGTCGCCTTTAAGCATTGCTGTAACTTTCACCTAAAATATGAACATCCTTTTTCCACAATAGTCCCACTTCATAGTGGCCATCAATCTTTCGACATGTAGACTTCAACACTTCTATAGCTTTATGGTCTTCCTCGGATAATATTGATGTAGGCATTGGTTCTTCTAAGTTAAAGCTGTTCTTCTCCAATTTATGCAGCTCGTTGTAATTACTTTCACACTCACAATTATGAATATTTAAGCACTCGAATTCTTTATTTTGGTCTCTACAGCCCTAAATGGTCCAACCTAAGCTATTGGTAGACCCCATTTACCTTCACAAATCATTAAAGGCACTGCAACACTCCAATGGTTTAAGCCAATTAAAATACTCGGAGCTGCGTTTTTATAAGACTGTATGGGAAGTCCTTTTAAGCACCGAGTATACAGAGATGTCACGAGACGGCTATAATTGTGTTTCTCTGTGCATCTCTTTCTTGACATCCTATCGACTTTACTTTTGTTTTGATTTGTGTTTCTAGCGCAAGAAAATATTAAACGTTTTATTACAAGCAGAAATAAGGGTAAGTTTTTTGTAAAATTAATAAAATTATCAAAAATAAGTGAAATTTATATTTTTTATTTGTAGCAGAAAGCAAATGTGTTTATTGTTAACGTAAGTACATTTTGATATTAACATTTGAGTGTGTTTTTAATTCTATTTTTTTTAATTGTGCAGGAAGCTAACTACAATTGGCAAACATCATGTAAGTATGCAACGTACAAAAATTGAAATTTATCTGTTTAATTAAGTCGATTTTTTCTTTTTAAATTTCAGGAGTTTACGATGCATACAAGAATGTCCACCAGAAGAGAACCTTCTTATCTTCCCAAGGGATGCTTAAATCTAGTTTACGGACGCAGCTTACAAATTAAAAAAAAGTTGTCTACAGGGTATGGAATTTAATTTTCATTGGAAAGGTAATTTTAATATCTATTCAATTGAAAAAAAAAAAATATTATAAAAAATAAAAAAACTGGATACGACCAAAAAAAAGCTTCTTGCATACAAACATAATTCCTTTATCAAATAAATTAAGTTTAGTGACAATATTATACGAAAAAAAATTTAGCTGAAAATCTTTTCTAAGCGAAGTCGGTGGTGGTCATACCACAGAGGAGAAAACCCTTGCGCCCGGCCGAAGGCCGGCTACTCAGAAAATCTTTAGTAAGCGAAGCCGGTATTGGTCATACTAAAGGGGAGAAAATCCTTGCGCTCGGCCGATCAATATATGTTTATATGATCAGATAAGGTTCCATAGGATAGTGATTATGGTCATCAATGTTTCATAGAGAAAATGGAGATACAAATGTGGAGTCACTCAATTTTATCGGTAAAATGGTACTAAAAAAGTTGTCAGCACATTTTATTTTTATATATGGAAAATTTTTAACACTCTTTAAAGAACTCTACAATCAATGTTTAAAAACACATTTTTCTGCTAGTTGTAAATAAAATATATAAATTGTAATGTAAAAAATGTAAAATAAAAAAACACAAATATTGTAAAACTTTAATCTTTATTGTGTAAATACTGTATTATTGTAAAATAAAATATATAAAAAATAAAAATAACATTGCAATAAAAACATTAACTCAAATACTAAATTGTTTTTAATATAATTTTTGGATGAAGGTTAACTAAGGGTAATAATATTGTGTATATTACAATTTGCATGCATTTTATACTTTTTATAAAATTATAAAATAATACAATTATCCGGATAATGGGATAAAAAGAATCACTCCTCAACATTATCACTTTCTTCGTAGGGTTTATTCTCCTCTTCGTGCAGATCTTTAACTCTTGCTACTTCTATGCGCTTTTTTTTTTTCAATGTTTAGATTTTTCCAAACTTCAATAATTTATATTCCTCGCCTTTTTTTAACACTAAAGTCAGCATTTTCAAATAACGCCTTAAAACGATTGTCTTTCAATATATATATGTAGTACTTGTCTTGCAGCCTGTTTAGCCGATTAGCATTTTATTTTAATTGTAAACGAGGCTTACGTTCACTTTCGAAGGGAATCCACAATGGACTTGGCCTTGTTATACAAACGAGCATCAATAAAGAAACTGTTAAAGATATAAGGAGATAAAATTATATCTGCCATTTGGTCATAGAAAATTTTTACATACCCATGCATTTAAGCTTTTAATAAATTGCTGCCTTTTAAATGTACCAAACCCACTTCTTCTTCTTCCTGATGTGTAACAAATCGATAATCGTCATATTTTTTCTACTACCTCAGCCAACGTCTTGAAAACTACATATATTTTTTTTATCAAAATCTTTATGCAAATGGTGTAAATACATTGTTTTAAAATCAATTCATGGTTTTATAAATTAATTTTTTTTCCAATCTTTGATTAATTTTATGTGTTAGCACACCAATAATGATGGCGCATTTCTGCCACAAAACACATTTCTGCGTTAAAACTACACTGCAGATTTACGGATGTTTTCACTTGCGTATGCTGGAATTTTCTTGTAAAATCACAGCATATCACATATTTATAATAATTTAGTAATTAATTTCTTTATTTTCACCAATAATTTATTATTTTTTTAGCTAAAACTTTTTGTGCTTTATGTTTTCTTGTAAAATATCCAATTTTTGTTTTCTTTATTATCCCTTGTTCATAATATAACAGCACTATATTTGTCTCTTTCTTGAGGAGCTGCAGGAAACCTGATTATATTGTTGTTCAAGTGCCAAGATTTCACCTCTGTATACCCTGTGCTTTCAAGTAGCGATATTTTTCAACAATTTTATTAACACTCAATGTCTGCTGGGGCAGGCCTAAATTTTCTACAGTATGCACCCGCTGTAACGTAAATTTTCTGTCATTATTTATGCTTGAGATAACTAAGGAGGTTTCTAAAGAAAATTTTTCTTGGCGAGTAGTATTACTAGTCCATTTGAAACATAAGGAATGTTTCACACCATCAATGCCCAGGAGATCAAAAATACTCTTATTAATTAATGACACAGAAGACCCTTCATCAAGAAATGCATAGGTGTTTATGTACCCATTTTTCTTATAAAGACGAATTGGTAAAATTCTAAAAATATTTGGTTATATTTTGTGGATGAATGTGAGTTCATTGTTCCACGTACGGTGTTATTTTCTTCTGCATTGGTATTTTGTTCTGGTACTGAAGACGTAGATTCATCTGGATATTTGTGTAATAATTTGTGGTGTTTTATAGTACAGCCTTCTACACCACATTGTCTCTTGGAGAAACATTTTTCTTTCACTACATCTAAGGGTGAATTTTTAAAATTATTACATACGGAAATTTTATGTTCACTACTGCACAAACAACACTTTTTAAGAGGTGGATTCTATTCTGTATCTGTATTAACATTTGCATTTTTGATCATAGGTGGAACAGAAACTACTGTGCTTGCAACATCAAGTACGTAAAAAATCCAATCACTAAATGTGTTTATAATTGACACATGATCATCTTTCGGATGCATAGCCGAATTCAACTTATATTGGCTTGATAACTAGCAATTCCTTTACCAGTAATGGATTGTTCATATGTGCCTCCATTTTACAAGCTTCCATAGTGGAATAAATATTTTTTACGCAAAGTGCAAACTCAATCGTGGATTCCAATTTATCTTTAGGCTGGGTTTTCTTGCTTTCTCAATTACTCGTTCCAAAATATTATCCGGACGAATTAAATTCTCAGCATGAGAATAACCAGCTACTGAAGTACTGGTTTCAAAGGAAATTGCTTGACGTGCTGCCAGTTGAGATAACGTAGGCCCTGCCGTAAAATTAAAATTATTGGACACATTGAAGGGATTTTGTTGGAACTGTACACTTTCATCCATTTGCGATAAAATTTTAAACTCGTATTTCTTTTAAAGAAATTCTTGTTGTAAACGTTGTTGCTCTTCTAAAAATTTTAACTGTAAATCCGCAAAAGGTAAAAAAGATACACTTTGTTGGTTTTTGCTTGTTTTTTGTTGGTTCTTATTAAAGGGAAATGAAATGAATGTATAGGTGCAGTGGATGTTGTTGGTTTCGTTGGTTCTCCCGTAGAGTAAGTAACCCGCATTTTGATATTATTCTGTTGGACGTAAAATGGTGCATTAACATCTATGCATGTTGAAGATAGCTTCCTTTTGACAGTTTCTGTGGTAATCTTGCTTGCCATTTGTTGCTTCTCTCCTGTTGTTGTTGGTGACGATGCTGCTTGTGGCTGACTCAGTAGACCCATAGAATTACCAATGGATTGTTATCTGCAATAGGTGTCTTGCTTCCTCCTGAGGCTTCATCACTGCGTAAACTACAACCTTTACAACTCCAACTCTCATCAGCTACTCCGCTGTTTACAGCAACACAATCGAAATGGTATCACTGATCGCACTTGTCACATTGTAACATTTGATCATTATCTGCTGCTTTACTTCTTTTGCAGTTAGATTCTTTTACAGAAATTTCACTTTCGCCCATTTAGGTCTTAATATTTGTCTCTATTATTATTCACAGCATAAAAAAAAATTATTATAAAAATTGTTTTAAAGAATGTTGACTGAGTCTTTTATTCAGACACGGTCTCTAAATAAAATACAAAATTATTAACAGCACTCAATAATTTTTAATTTTATTATTTAAACTTGAACTTTTCTTAATATTTAAGCGAGAGAGCTTTAAAACAATTTTGTAGGCTTCAGTGCCTTTGACCAAACTGAAGGCCAAAAGAAAAATATTTTAAAACTAGCTCTGGAGGCCTACGTGACACATAATTAAGCACCGTTAGGTTTTATATACAAATTATTTTACAATATATTTCTAAGGAAAAATTAATATAAATAAATATGTGCATACATATAACATGTTTAATAAAATTATAAAGAGTAATTATTTGGTTTAATTCATTTATAAAAATAAGATAATTTATAATCTTGTGGAATTCGGCGGCAACAACCGTAGTTGGCTATAGTTTTTACGCACGCAAATAAAAAATTAAAAATTTTGCCGCATGAACGGTTAATTAATTTTTTATTTGCGAAAAGCCTATTAACGAAAACAAGTCTTGATTAACGACACTATTTGCGCATATAAGATGTAAAATGCTGCCTTTTTTTACTTTTTAAGTGTTCTGTCTATCAGACTTAAGGCCAATTTTTGAGTTGGTATTTAAATACGCATTTAGTTAATTTTCATTTAAATTTAAGTTGTATTTAAATGCAGTTTCATTTTTTCAGTCTTAATTTAAGTTCTCATTTAAATATCACAAAAATATGGTAGGACTATGAAGTGTCAAAACTTATCGATAGTTTTTCAAAAAACAGCTGTTTATGAAACCAAAAAAAAAAACTTTTCTAAGCTGTAATAATTTGTGGTAGTGATGGAGAAAAGAAGTCCAAATTTTACTTCAACAGAGGTTGATTATTTATTGAACGCTGTTAAGAAATACAGTGATATAATTGAGAGTAAGAAGACGGAGAGAGTGGGCGCTGAAGGAAAAATAAGTGCCTGGAGAAGGATAGAACGCGAATTCAACAGCAAATTTCCACACACTTTTCGCAGCCAAAAAGTGCTAAAAACAAAGTATGGAAATATAAAGGCAACCGCCAAACAAAATTTTGCCACTGATAAAAGGCAAACTTATGCTACCGGTGGTGGTCCTCTATAGCAGTCTGTTACGACTAAAACGGATCACTCAATATTAGAAATTTGTCAGGAGACTCAGATTTTGGGAAAGTCTTCTGTCTACGATTGTGACGCAAATGAAAATGGTAAGTTCTTTTATATTTATATACATATATATTTGTAAAATTACATATCCCTTTTTTATTTTATTTAGAATTGACTGATATAGAATATTTGGAGGAGATTGTAGTTCAAGATAATGCTTCAGGAAGCGAAAAGTTGAAGGAAAAAGGAAGCGAAGTAAAGAATGATAATAATGGTAAGTTTCTGTTTCTCGCATCAAATAAATATTTTAATAACTGCTGTTGCGGTTTGTGTATATTACAGCTGATGTATCTTGGGCAAAGTACACGCCCAAAATGCTTAAGATGCCTATGAATAAAAAGCTAAAAAGAAAAGACTATACGAAAGATTCATGGGCAAAGGTTGCAGAAGCCAAGATTGAGAGGCAAAATTTACAGAGTACTGGCAGTATATGTTTGCCTTTTCTCAGTGGCAAAATTTTGTTTGGCAGTTGCCTTTATATTTCCGTATTTTGTTTTAAGTTCTTTGTGGCTGCGGAAAGTGTCTGTAAATTTACTATTGAATTCGCATTCTATACTTCTCCAGGCATTTATTTTCTCTTTGGCGCCCACTCTGTCCGTCTTCTTACTTCCAATTATATCACTGTATTTTTTCGTTTCTTTTTACACTACTAAAATTACATACATACAAAAGTACAAAATAATTTTAATGGACTTGAATTTTTTTATAAAATGTTGTGTTTTGTTGTTATTATTATTTTTTAAGTATTTAGTTTTAAATAAATTAATGTAAAAGAATTGAATTAATAAAAAATGAATTAATACATATTATAAAAAAATTTTTAATATATTCAATTTTTGTTTTTGTATTTATATTAAGTTGTTAAAATAGTTATTTATTAAATTTCGTCGTGCAGCATTGTTGATGTTAGAATTTCTTGCCGTGACATGGTTTGATACACTGTTAACGAAATTTATAGCTGATTCCAAATTTTCTTTCAGAGAGGGAAGTTCGTTTTCCTTATTTAAGCAACATATATTGTGCAAGACAGCAGTAGCTATAATTATAGCTTCCACTTTTCTTAATTTTAATCGATTTCCTAATGATAAAATAGGAAATCTCCTTTTTCAAACACCGTAACTTCTTTCAACACAGCTATAAAGATTTTTTCTGCGTTTTGTACGTTTGATAATGGAGTCATTTCAAAATTTTTGTTGTGGTACCCACTGTCAACTACGATAACACTTTCTTTAAACTCTTTATTACAAAATCTTGAATATATTTTTGAATTAAGTAAAATATTTGGGTCGTGGGAAGATCCAGACCATCTCGCAACAATATCAATGATCTTCAAGTCTGCGTCACACATTGACAGAAAAAAATCTCCTTCGGTTCCTGTATAGTTCAGCGTCTTCTTCACCTAGGAAATAAAAACTATTGTAAGCATATTTCAAGTAATTTACTATTTCTGGGAAAATCTAACCTGGAGATATTATTCTCACATGAGTACAATCAAGTGCTGCAATTACGTGAGGGAATTTCGCAATGTCATAAAAATTCTGCTTATTTTTTAAAAGTTCCCTGTGGGTTTTTGGAAACACTATAAACCGGTTTCGCAGTAAGGCTATATAATGAGTAACATTGGCAACAATATTAGAAACTGTTGTTGTCGAGACACCATACACATCCCCAATTGTTTTCAGCATTCCCCCAGTTGCGTAAGTCCTTAATGTTATCAGTAACATATGCTTCTCACTAATAGAGTGATTCCTGCAATTACTTGGCCTTAAAACTCTCCTTTTGCCTTTATGTGTAACAAACTTACCAAGTAGTCGGATTTTTAATATGATCTCCAATAAGCTCCAAAATACTGTATGCCGATCTCTTTGACATGCGAAACCTATGGTAAAACTCGTTATCTCTAAAATGTGGAAATGGTTTGGTCGAGTTCGTATTGTTCGTGGTTTTCGCAAAATCGTTGTTTTTAGAATAACAAACATTTCTTCGTCACTTATGACTTCTTCATCGGAACTCATTTTTTTAATATTATAATAAGAACAATAACTTTATTTAAAAAAAAAACACAAAAATTTTTTATTAATGACCACAAACTTTTTTATTTACTTTTTTTTAGCTGTCAAAATCATATGGTAACTTAAATGGACTTTAAATGAGCATGATTGGTCATTTAAGTGCCATTTAAGTTTGCACAGCAAAAATCAATTTCGCATTTAAATAGCATATAAAGATAAATGATACTTAAATACGAACTCAAAAATCGGCCCTTAAAATTTTGAAAATTGATGGAAAAGAATTATGGTTTAAATATGAAAAATTGTGAACTCGAAATTTATGGATATAAAAAATTAAGCAAAAAATAAAATACTAAAATATTTTCTATGGAATTGTTAACATTTTGTTGGGTAAATTGCCTTATAAACAGTGAGTTAAATAATTAGAAATGTTTATTTTATTTTATTTTATTTTATTTGAAAATAGCGTGTGTATAAACGTAGTATGAAAATAGTTAAAATGATCCATCATTTTTTTATTGCAATAATTTTTCTTATTCATGTTTAAAAAACTGTTGCTAAAATTCTTAAATTTTTCGGTTTTAGTAGAAATAGATTTATGGTTATATTGTCTCTCACTATTCCCTTTGTAATTCTTTCTCCCAATACCCTCTTAACCTAATATTTTTCATACATACATACATACATATGTATGTTGTTTTAATTCCCAAAGAAATCACCTTACTAAATGCAATTTCCAAAGAATCGCATAATTCATTTTTAATATTTTTCCAAAGAATTGTAATGCTTTATTTTGGCATAATATTCGCAACAAAAATGCAACCAATATTAATTTTTCAAAGAATTTGAATGTTTTCTTTAGAACTACGACACCTATTAATCATATTTTTCTTATGAATTTGTTACATTTTTGCTAAGTATCAATTTTACCAATTGTGTAAATTTCTAAAGAATTTTTATATTTTTATTGTTATTATTAATAAGCATTTTGCTTATGTTTCATTTCGGCAAAATTAACAAAATACATAACTCCAGACAAATTTCTAGAGAATTGATATGTGTAATTATTTTTTAAACAATTAATCAATGTTTGTTTGTTTATTTATTTTTTTTTTTGTACTAACGAAAATGCAACAATTAGCAAAATATTAGTATTTAAGGAAAGCGTAAATAAAGAAAAGTTGCATTATTGATAATAATAAAACAGTTAGTTTTATTTTTTATCTTCAGAATTTCTCGGACAAGTAAATATTTATGATCAAAAAAACTAGTTTCCTCGTTTAGGCAAAGAAAATCTGTGGAATATTGTATTGCATTATCCTTATTTTAAATTAATATACAAAATCGTTGACGAATCGTTTATTTGAAGATATTTAATTGTTAACCAAGTTAGAGATTAATTTATTAATTAAATTCCAAAAGTGTTAAACAAGAGACAGATACAAATACACAATCAAATTATTCATTTAGATTGTCCATTCAGTCACACTCTCAGTTTTTATGTGGATAATGAAACAAAACTGAAAAATATTACTACGGCTGCTAAACGCATACTAAAGCTCTAAATACATAGACGGCTGCAGGCAGCAAACTGTCAAAAATAAAATACATGTGTTTATATGAAAACGATTATTTATAATTTATATTTCTCATATTTCTTTAGGACGGTAATTATACATTAATTATATTATATTCGAGAAAAATTGTGTCAGGATTTGTTATATGTCGTAGGACAAAATATGAATGCAGATCCTTCATTTTTTACTCTTTTTATTGCTGACACAGTAAAACAAAATTCTAAACGTTAAGGCAGAATTAGTCTTTACTTTCAGTTCCGTGACCAGTCGGCTGATCAGTTTCTCTTAAATGGAGAACATGTATTTGTGGTTTGTTATTAGTTTGACATTCTGTTCTGTTCCGTTCGAATCAGTAGAAAATAGAATTCAACGTTGAGTTACTTGGAAGTTGTTTTGTAGTGTGAGTGCAAAATTGTAAACAAACCATTTTTGTCATTGTAATTGTAGTTTATTTTTTGTTGTGTTGTGTATTGCGTCCTCTTTATTTATTATAAACAGCTGACATGCTGTAACAGAAAAACTAATTACAATAATTTTAAAAGCAGAACGGCACGGAACAGAACAGCAACAGAAAGTAAAGACTTATGAGGCCTTTAGTCTATAACTGTTCAAAATATTGGCCATATACATCAAATTAAAAGCCTTAAGGCACCCGTTAATTCCTGATTTTAAATACTTAATTTTTTTTCTACAGTATGCACCCGCTGTAACGTAAATTTTCTGTCATTATTTATGCTTGAGATAACTAAGGAGGTTTCTAAAGAAAATTTTTCTTGGCGAGTAGTATTACCAGTCCATTTAAAACATAAGGAATGTTTCACACCATCAATGCCGAGAAGATCAAAAATACCCTTATTAATTAATGACGCAGAAGACCCTTCATCAAGAAATGCGTAGGTGTTTATGTACCCATTTTTCTTATAAAGACGAATTGGTAAAATTCTAAAAATATTTGGTTATATTTTGTAGATGAATGTGAGTGCATTGTTCCACGTGCGGTGTTATTTTCTTTTGCATTGGTATTTTGTTCCGGTACTGAAGACGTAGATTCATCTAGATATTTGTGTAATAATTTGTGGTGTTTTATAGTACAGCCTTCTACACCACATTGTCTCTTGGAGAAACATTTTTCTTTATGCCTGTTTAAACAAGTTCGATACAAATTATTTTTCTTCACTACATCTAAGGGTGAATTTTTAAAATTATTACATGCAGAAATTTTATGTTCAGTACTGCACAAAGAACACTTTCTAAGAGGTGGATTCTATTCTGTATTAACATTTGCATTTTTGATCATAGGTGGAACAGAAACTACTGTGCTTGCAACATCAGCTACTTGAAAAATCCAATCACTAAATGTGTTTATAATTGACACATGATCATCTTTCGGATGCATAGCCGAATTCAACTTATATTGGCTTGATAACTAGCAATTCCTTTACCAGTAATGGATTGTTCATATGTGTCTCCATTTTACAAGCTTCCATAGTGGAATAAATATTTTTTACGCAAAGTGCAAACTCAATCGTGGATTCCAATTTATCTTTAGGTTGGGTTTTCTTGCTTTCTCAATTACTCGTTCCAAAATATTATCCGGACGAATTAAATTCTCAGCATGAGAATAACCAGCTACTGAAGTACTGGTTTCAAAGGAAATTGCTTGACGTGCTGCCAGTTGAGATAACGTAGGCCCTGCCGTAAAATTAAAATTATTGGAAACATTGAAGGGGTTTTGTTGGAACTGTACACTTTCATCCATTTGGGATAAAATTTTATACTCGTATTTCTTTTCAAGAAATTCTTGTTGTAAACGTTGTTGCTCTTCTAAAAATTTTAACTGTAAATCCACAAAAGGTGAAGGTTTTTGCTTGTTTTTTGTTGGTTCTTATTAAAGGGAAATGAAATGAATGTATAGGTGCAGTGGATGTTGTTGGTTTCGTTGGTTCTCCCGTAGAGTAACTAACCCTCATTTTGATATTATTCTGTTGGACGTGAAATGGTGCATTAACATCTATGCATGTTGAAGATAGGTTCCTGTTGACAGTTTCTGTGGTAATCTTGCTTGCCATTTGTTGCTTCTCTCCTGTTGTTGTCGGTGTCGATGCTGCTTGTGGCTGACTCAGTAGACCCATAGAATTACCAATGGATGGATTGTTATCTGCAATAGGTGTCTTGCTTCCTCCTGAGGCTTCATCACAGCGTAAACTACAACCTTTACAACTCCAACTCTCATCAGCTACTCCACTGTTTACAGCAACACAATCGAAATGGTATCACTGATCGCACTTGTCACATTGTAACATTTGATCATTATCTGCTGCTTTACTTCTTTCGCAGTTAGATTCTTTTACAGAAATTTCACTTTCGCCCATTTAGGTCTTTAATATTTGTCTCTATTATTATTCACAGCATAAAAAAAAATTATTATAAAAATTGTTTTAAAGAATGTTGACTGAGTCTTTTATTCAGACACGGTCTCTAAATAAAACACAAAATTATTAACAGCACTCAATAATTTTTAATTTTATTATTTAAACTTGAACTTTTCTTTATATTTAAGCGAGAGAGCTTTAAAACAATTTTGTAGGCTTCCGTGCCTTTGACCAAACTGAAGGCCAAAAGAAAAATATTTTAAAACTAGCTCTGGAGGCCTACGTGACATATAATTAAGTACCGTTAGGTTTTATATACAAATTATTTTACAATATATTTCAAAGGAGAAATTAATATTGTAGCGCCAATGTATATATATTTTTATTTATAATTTCATTTGAATACATACTATCTTTATTATTTTTATGTCTTTAATATTTTGAATTATATAACAACGGCTGAATTATTTAATTAGATAATATTAATCGATTGCAGTTTATAATTATAAATACAACTCTATGTAATAAAATAATATTTACAGTTTAACATTCACATGTAATATGAATTATCACTCTGTTTGTTTTATGCTATGTTCTTATTACATTTTTTTTCTAACTTAGTTTAATGCGATCATTAAAATAAAAATTCATTATAAAGTCAGCCATCGAGCTGTAAAGATCGGATTTAGAAAACTTAAGGCGTTTTATTTTAAACAGTGAATACAACTAACCCTTGTGGAACTTTCCAGGCCCTTGTGGATGTTGTTTGGTTGAAGACTAAAGCTGACCTTTGTGTCTCTTTAGACTCTGCCTATAATATAATATACCTTATCGAATTTACCCTTCGGTACATTGGCGCCCAACGTTAATAAAAAGTTTTAACTATTGCATAAAAATAGTTTTCTTTTTCTAAAATAAACATATTGTCATACACAAACTTTATGTGTGTTATGAAGAAGCAACTTTAAAGAATTTTTGGAGATTTTAATTGAATGCCATTACATAATTGCTGGTCACTATAATCTCGCATATAATACGTTGTTGTTGCTTGCTGATAATACTGCTGCTATAGTATTTACGTGGTGGAACTTTCTTTTATGTTCTACGTATGAACACGTGTTTGCTTGTTTTGCTGTGGTCATATATACGTTTGCGTTTTTGCGATCTGTCTGTTTGAAACAAAATTATATTATTGTAGTGTAAAAATTAAAAAAAGAACGACAATTAATTCACAAAATGCAAGTAATCCTACTAGACAAAATGTTAATCCTTCTGCGGATACCATTTCTACAGCGTCTGCTGTATGCACAGCAAGTAGCCTTCTAAATAACCCCACACAAAATTTATTGCCATATGAAACAGGCCGCACGCCACCAAATATGGATAAGAATTTTCAAAGCATAACTCTAACACAAAGCCAATTCTCAGACCTTCTAGGCAGCCTTAATGTTAGGCAAAACAACCAGTCCACATTTGGCTCTTGTAGTGCAAAATTTAATTGCGGTCGCAGTGCAACGAAGGTGGAAGATTTTATTGCCACTATTTTAGTTTTTAAAAAAGCTGAAAACATATCAGACTCGTTTGCTCTTTTGAGCTTTCCTCTTCTTTTAGAAGGATACGCATCAACCTGGTGGCAGGGTGTACAACACGAAGCTACATCTTTTAATGAAGCTATAGATCTTTTAAGAAACGCTTTCCCCTCCAAAGCCCGATTGGAGAATTTTTGCTGAAATTTTTCAAGACAAGCAAAAGCTAAACGAATTAATTGATGCTTTTGTTTGTAGAAAGAGGCGATTGTTTGCTCAACTAAAAGAAAGAATTTCGGAAAAAACTATAATGAATATGATATTTTCACAAATAAAAGTCCAAATTAGAGAAAAACTCAGCGGAGATAATATTGAATCCTTTCAAGATTTATTAATCAGAGCTCGTGAAATTGAATTAACTTTTTTAGAAAATAATGAAACTTTACATGCAAGTATAAGCGAAGAACCTAAATTAAAATCAAATATTCGGTGCACATTCTGTAGAAAAAAAATCATTCTGCAGATGTTTGCTATAAAAGAATTGAACAAGAAAGAAAAGGTAAATCAGAAGAGGTTAAACTGAATTGTTATGGTTGTGGTGCTACTGGTTTTTACAGATCTAATTGCCCAACCTGTAATAGTAAAACAGTAAATTATGTAGAAAGTCCAAAGGAACTAGATTTTAATAGTATTCACACAACAGTAGTTGGTAGAAATGTACCAACCGTTAACATAAATGTAAACGGTCTAAATGGAGAAGCCTATATGGACACTGCCGCTAGAACAAGTGTTGCTGGAGACTATCTTTTCCGAAAACTTAAAGAAAAAGGTCTTATTTTTCAAAAAGTTCTAGCAGAAATTACATTAGCCGACGGAAGTATAACTAAAGACACAGTTCTGTCAACTATAGCGCATATCATCATCGGAAAACGTTTAAAACGTATAAGATTTATTTGTTTGCCAAAAGCCAGGGGCAATAGAACTATTCTTGGTATAGATTTTCTAGAGCAAACTGGATTCGTAATGGATTTGGCACAGAGAACTTGGCACTTTAAAGATGAACCCCAAAAAATATTTGAATTTAAAAATAAACCATCAAAATTGATTGGATCCGTGACCCAAAACACTATAGAATTTTTACCTCGAAAAATAAAATCAAAAAGACTCGTGGACGATTTCTTAACATGGTTTGTTGAAATTAATAAAACCCCAAACAGAACGTCTCCCATGACAAATGAATACTCACCAAATGGTATTAACAAAATATTTGCAGATTACTTACCAGAAACTTATGAAAAAGGTTAGGTGCAATAGTGAACCACAAGTTAATCAATTTTTTTAATTAAATTCTGTAGACGTCCGTCTTAGGACCGACCAAGCTCCAAATTTGTTAGAAAATGAGAGAAAAAGTCTGCAAAACCTACTAAAATTACATAAAGAAATTTTTGAGAATATTAGTGAACCAATACATGACGTTGAACACAAAATTAATACAGGAAATCATGAGCCAATTTCTACTGCTCTTTACCGACTGTCTCCAGCAATGAGAGTAAAACTTCGTAGAGAACTGGATGATATGTTAAAAAAAGAAATAATCGAAGAAACCGAATCTCCATGGGCATTTCCAGTGGTTCTTATACCCAAAAAGGATGGAAACATAAGACTATGTGTAGATTACAGACGTCTCAATGCAATAACAGTGACAGATACGTACCCGCTGCCAAGAATAGATGATGTATTACACGCAGCTAAAACTACATCTTTTATGACTGCTCTGGATTTGAAATCCGGCTATTGGCAAATAAAAGTCACCAACAAAGAAAAGCCTAAAACGGCATTTACTACCCCTTTTGGTATTTTTGTTTTCAACCGCATGCCTTTTGGCTTAAAAAATGCACCTGCAGCGTTTCAGCGGGTTATTGACAAATTCAAGCTAAGTTTACCTAATGTCCTTATATTAGCCTATCTTGACGATATAATCGTGGTTTCAGAAGATTTTGATGCACACTTAAGCGATTTATAATTAACTTTTGAAAAATTACGAAAATATGGGTTTCATTTAAACAGGGAAAAATGATTTTTTTGCAGACAAGAGGTCAAATACTTAGGCCACATTTTAACCAACGATGGACTAAAAATAGATCCTGAAAAAACGGAAGCGATTCTAAAACGTCCAGAACCAAAAAATTTGAAACAACTTATTTCTTTTCTTCAAACATGTTCTTGGTTTCGTCGTTTTATTCCAAACTTTGCAGAAGTTTCAAAGCCACTGTCTAATTTAACAAAAAAAGAAAGCAAATTGGAAATGGACAACAGAAGAACAATCTTCGTTTGATAATCTAAAAAGCTTTTAACCTCACCTCCCATATTGCAACAGGTGAAAGAAAATGAAAATTTTCATTTAAGAACCGATGCTAGTAACTATGCTTTAGGAGCTGTTTTGATGCAGGGGGGGAAATACGATGAAAAACCGATTGAATACGCAAGCAGACTATTACTCCCTGCTGAACGAAATTATTCAACTACTGAAAGAGAGGCTTTGGCAGTTGTATGGGCAATACAAAAATTTAGAGGCTACGTTGAAGGGGCTGAAATAGTAGTATTTACCGATCATCAGCCGCTAAAATGGCTTTTTACTTTAAAAACTCCTACAGGAAGACTTGCGCGGTGGTCACTGCTATTACAAAGTTATAATTTGCACTTTTCCTATACTCCAGGCAAGCAAAACATTATTGCTGATACGTTGTCGAGACCACCTTGTAAAAATAATAAATGCATAGAAAAATGCGATTGTAATCATATTGAAATAGACTTTCCAAAAAAAATTGTGAAGAATTTCGTAATGCACAATTAAAAGATGAAGAAATTAACAAGATTATAACATCTTTTGAAAAGGATGATGAAAATTTAAGCCGCTATACTAGTCGAGGATATATAATGGTTGAAGGAGTTCTTTATAGATATTGTTCTGAACAAGATTCTGAAAACGGCCAAATAGTTTTACCGAAATCCCTTCGAACGGAAATTCTGTTTTAAATTTCACAACGATCAAACAGCCGGACACTATGGTATTGATAAAACAATAAGCAGAATTTCGCGATTGTTCTATTGGCCTGGAATGAGATCAGATATTGAAAGATATGTTAAATCATGTGATGAATGCAAAAAATATAAACCAGCCAACATGAAACCTATGGGATTATTACAAACAGTAAGCAGTAATAAACGTTTTGAAATAATTGCTGTTGATTTGTTTGGACCTTTGCCAAAAACTAAAGATGGCTTTCAATGGATTTTAATTGTTGAGGATATATGTAGTCGCTGGATTGAATTGTTTGCACTTAAAGAAGGTTCCGCAGAAAACTGCGCCATAACTTTATTAAATGAAGTTTTTCTGAGATATGGCATCCCACGCAGAGTTCACACTGACAACGGAACTCAGTTTATATCAGCGCTCATGCAAAAATTAACATTTTGTCTTGGCATTCAACAATCATTTACTCCGATTTATCACCCAGAATCAAATCCTGTTGAAAGAAAAAACAGGGATTTAAAGACACAATTGGCAATTTACGTTAAAAAGGAACACAACATATGGAATTTGATGCTACCATCAATTAGGTTTGCAATGAACACCGCTAAGTGCGATAGCACTGGTCATACTGCTGCGTACCTCAAATTTGGAAGAGAAATGAGAACACCCACAGAGGTACAATATGACTTCAAAGCAATTGTAAATGCCGAAAATTTGATTCCACAAATTACTCCGCATCTATTACGTCTGGCAAACACTTTAAAGTTTGCAAATGAACTTCAAGAACAAATGCAAGATAAAAACAAAAAATTAGTAGATCGCACTCGAAGACCACAAGCAAAATTAAATGTTGGTGACAAAGTTCTAGTTACAACACACATTTTAAGCAAAGCAAGCCAAGGTCTTACATCAAAATTTACTCCTCGTCGAGACGGTCCATACATTATTATTGCCAAAAAAGGATCGTCTTGTTTTACAATAGCAAATGAAGAAAATCCAGAAATTCCGATAGCTACACATCACGTATCAGCCTTAGTTCCTTATAAAGGCATCTCAGGGCAGCCGATATACCAAATACGAAGAAGAGGACGTCCTAGAAGTGGTAGAAATTATTCTGGCGAGAGCGCTGGTGAAAGTAACAACAGCGTACTAATACATCACGGTGATGAAAGCGCAGATCAAAGAATATATCCAAATCAAAGGAGATCAACACGTTTGCAAAATAAACAACCAATTTATTATTCTAAGTCCTAAAGATGCTGTTGCATAATCGGGACGATAGAATGCAACAGAGGGGGAGCCTGTAGCGCCAATGTATATATATTTTTATTTATAATTTCATTTGAATACATACTATCTTTATTATTTTTATATGTCTTTAATATTTTGAATTATTTAACAACGGCTGAATTATTTAATTTGATAATATTAATCGATTGCAGTTTATAATTATAAATGCAACTCTATGTAATAAAATAATATTTACAGTTTCACATTCACATGTAATATGAATTATCACTCTGTTTGTTTTATGCTATGTTCTTACTACATTTTTTTTTTCTAACTTAGTTTAATGCGATCATTAAAATAAAAATTCATCGAGCTGTAAAGATCGGATTTAAAAAAACTTAAGGCGTTTTATTTTAAACAGTGAATACAACTAACCCTTGTGGAACTTTTCAGGCCCTTGTGGATGTTGTTTGGTTGAATACTAAAGCTGACCTTTGTGTCTCTTTAGACTCTGCCTATAATATAATATACCTTATCGAATTTACCCTTCGATACAATATAAATAAATATGTGCATACATATATACATGTACATATGTATGTTGATGTTCATCTAAAAGTAACTTTACAGAAGTAAATATGAAATTTGCAGATTTAAGAAAAGTAAGGGAAATATCCTAACAATAATTAATAAAATTATAAAGAATAATTATTTAGTTTAATTTATTTATAAAAATAAGATAATTTATAATCTTGTGGAATTCGGCGGTAACAACCGTAGTTGGCTATAGTTTTTACGCACGCAAATAAAAAATTAAAAATTTTGCCGCATGAACGGTTAATTAATTTTTTACTTGCGAAAAGCCTATTAACGAAAACAAGTCTTGATTAACGACACTATTTGCGCATATAAGATGTAAAATGCTGCCTTTTTTACTTTTTAAGTGTTCTGTCTATCAGACTTAAGGCCAATTTTTGAGTTCGTATTTAAATACGCATTTAGTTAATTTTCATTTAAATTTAAGTTGTATTTAAATGCAGTTTCATTTTTTCAGTCTTAATTTAAGTTCTCATTTAAATATCACAAAAATATGGTAGGACTATGAAATGTCAAAAACTTATCGATAGTTTTTCAAAAAACAGCTGTTTATGAAACCAAAAAAAACTTTTCTAAGCTGTAATAATTTGTGGTAGTGATGGAAAAAAGAAGTCCAAATTTTACTTCAATAGAGGTTGATTATTCATTGGACGCTGTTAAGAAATACAGTGATATAATTGAGAGTAAGAAGACGGAGAGAGTGGGCGCTGAGGAAAAAATAAGTGCCTGGAGAAGGATAGAACGCGAATTCATCAGCAAATTTCCACAGACTTTTCGCAGCCAAAAAGTGTGGAAATATAAAGGCAAACGCCAAACAAAATTTTGCCACAGATAAAAGGCAAACTTATGCTACCGGTGGTGGTCCTCTACAGCATTCTGTTACGACTAAAACGGATCACTCAATATTAGAAATTTGTCAGGAGACTCAGATTTTGGGAAAGTCTTCTGTCTACGATTGTGACGCAAATGAAAATGGTAATTTCTTTTTTATTTATACACATATATATTTGTAAAATTACATATCCCTATTTTATTTTAATTAGAATTGACTGATATAGAATATTTGGAGGAGATTGTAGTTCAAGATAATGCTTCAGGAAGCGAAAAATTGGAGGAAAAAGGAAGCGAAGTAAAGAATGAAAATAATGGTAAGTTTCTGTTTCTCGCATCAAATAAATATTTTAATAACTACTGTTGCGGTTTGTGTATATTACAGCTGATGTATCTTGGGCAAAGTACACGCCCAAAATGCTTAAGATGCCTATGAATAAAAAGCTAAAAAGAAAAGACTATACGAAAGATTCATGGGCATAGGTTGCAGAAGCCAAGATTGAGAGGCAAAATTTACAAATTGAGATGCTGAAAGAGAAGCATAGTCTTGAGATGGAGAAGCTAAGACTAGAAATAGATATTTTAAAAATCCAAATGGAGCGCCTAAAAGTAGAATAAAATATTCATTTAGTCGTTACAGAGTACTGGCAGTATATGTTTGCCTTTTCTCAGTGGCAAAATTTTGTTTGGCAGTTGCCTTTATATTTCCGTATTTTGTTCTCTGTGGCGGAAAGTGTTTGTAAATTTACTGTTAAATTTGCATTCTATACTTCTCCAGGCATTTATTTTCTCCTTGGCGCCCACTCTGTCCCTCTTCTTACTTTCAATTATATCACTGTATTTTTTCGTTTCTTTTTACACTACTAAAATTACATACATACATAAGTACAAAATAATTTTAATAGACTTGTTTATTAAATGTTGTGTTTTGTTGTTATTATTTTTTTAAGTATTTAGTTTTAAATAAATTAATGTAAAAGAATTGAATTAATAAAAAACGAATTAATACATATTATAAAAAAATTTTTTAATTTATTCAATTTTTGTTTTTGTATTTATATTAAGTTGTTAAAATAGTTATATATTAAATTTCGTCGTGCAGCATTGTTGATGTTAGAATTTTTTGCCGTGACATGGTTTGATACACTGTTAACGAAATTTATAGCTGATTCCAAATTTTCTGTCAGAGAGGGAAGTTCGTTTTCCTTATTTAAGCAACATATATTGTGCAAGACAGCAGTTGCTATAATGATAGCTTCCACTTTTCTTAGTTTTAATCGATTTCCTAATGATAAAATAGGAAATCTCCTTTTTCAAACACCGTAACTTCTTTCAACACAGCTACGTGTTCATATTTGCGACTCATTATAAAGATTTTTTCTGCGTTTTGTACGTTTGATAATGGAGTCATTTTAAAATTTTTGTTGGGGTACCCACTGTCAGCTATGATAACACTATCTTCAAACTCTTTATTACAAAATCTTGAATATATTTTTGAATTAAGTAAAATATTTGAGTCGTGGGAAGATCCAGACCATCTAGCAACAATATCAATGATCTTCAAGTCTGCGTCACACATTGACAGAAGAAAATCCCTTTCGGTTCCTGTATAGTTCAGCGTCTTCTGCACCTAGGAAATAAAAACTATTGTAAGCATATTTCAAGTAATTTACTATTTCTGGGCAAATCTTACCTGGAGATATTATTCTCACATGAGTACAAACAAGTGCTGCAATTACGTGAAGGAATTTTGCAATGTCATAAAAATTCTGATTATTTTTTAAAAGTTCCCTGTGGGTTTTTGGAAACACTATAAACCGGTTTCGCAGTAAGGCTATATAGTGAGTAACATTGGCAACAATATTAGAAACTGTTGTTGTTGAGACACCATACACATCCCCAATTGTTTTCAGCATTCCCCCAGTTGCGTAAGTCCTTAATGTTATCAGTAACATATGCTTCTCACTAATAGAGTGATTCCTGCAATTACTTGGCCTTAAAACTCTCCTTTTGCCTTTATGTGTAACAAACTTACCAAGTAGTCGGATTTTTAATATGATCTCCAATAAGCTCCAAAATACTGTATGCCGATCTCTATGGTAAAACTCGTTGTCTCTAAAATAGGGAAATAGTTTGGTCGAGTTCGTATTGTTCGTGGTTTTCGCAAAATCGTTGTTTTTAGAATAACAAACATTTCTGCGTCACTTATGTCTTCTTCATCGGAACTCATTTTTTTAATATTATAATAACAATAATTTTATTTAAAAAAACACAAAAATTTTTTATTAATGACCACAGACTTTTTTATTTACTTTTTTTAAAGCTGTCAAAATCATATGGTAACTTGAATGGACTTTAAATGAGCATGATTGGTCATTTAAGTCCCATTTAAGTTTAAAGATAAATGATACTTAAATACGAACTCAAAAATTGGCCCTTAAAATTTTGAAAATTGATGGAAAAGAATTATGGTTTAAATATGAAAAATTGTGAACTCGAAATTTATGGATATAAAAAATTAAGCAAAAAATAAAATACTAAAATATTTTCTATGGAATTGTTAACATTTTGTTGGGTAAATTGCGTTATAAACAGTGAGTTAAATAATTAGAAATGTTTATTTTATTTTATTTGAAAATAGCGTGTGTATAAACGTAGTATGAAAATAGTTAAAATGATCCATCATTTTTTTATTGCAATAATTTTTCTTATTCATGTTTAAAAAACTATTGCTAAAATTCTTAAATTTTTAGGTTTTAGTAGAAATAGATTTATAGTTATATTGTCTCTCACTATTCTCTTTGTAATTCTTTCTCCCAATACCCCCTTAACCTAATATTTTTCATACATACATACATACATATGTATGTTGTTTTAATTCCCAAAGAAATCACCTTACTAAATGCAATTTCCAAAGAATCGCATAATTCATTTTTAATATTTTTCCAAAGAATTGTAATGCTTTATTTTGGCATAATATTCGCAACAAAAATGCAACCAATATTAATTTTTCAAAGAATTTGAATGTTTTCTTTAGAACTACGACACCTATTAATCATATTTTTCTTATGAATTTGTTACATTTTTGCTAAATATCAATTTTACCAATTGTGTAAATTTTTAAAGAATTTTTATATTTTTATTGTTATTATTAATAAGCATTTTGCTTATGTTTCATTTCCGCAAAATTAACAAAATACATAACTCCAGACAAATTTCTAGAGAATTGATATGTGTAATTATTTTTTAAACAATTAATCAATGTTTGTTTGTTTATTTTTTATTTTTTTTTTGTACTAACGAAAATGCAACAATTAGCAAAATATTAGTATTTAAGGAAAGCGTAAATAAAGAAAAGTTGCATTATTGATAATAATAAAACAGTTAGTTTTATTTTTTATCTTCAGAATTTCTCGGACAAGTAAATATTTATGATCGGAAAAACTAGTTTCCTCGTTTAGGCAAAGAAAATCTGTGGAATATTGTATTGCATTATCCTTATTTTAAATTAATATACAAAATCGTTGACGAATCGTTTATTTAAAGATATTTAATTGTTAACCAAGTTAGAGATTAATTTATTAATTAAGTTCCAAAAGTGTTAAACAAGAGACAGTTACAAATACACAATCAAATTATTCATTTAGATTGTCCATTCAGTCATACTCTCAGTTTTTATGTGGATAATGAAACAAAACTGAAAAATATTACTACGGCTGCTGAACGCATACTAAAGCTCTAAACAAATAGACGGCTGCAGGCAGCAAACTGTCAAAAATAAAATACATGTGTTTATATGAAAACGATTATTTTGACGACATCACAGCAGTACGACTACACGACAGCATTTGCTGCTGCAGCCAACTTAAGCTATTTTCTATTTTGACGGGCAGCAATAAACAAATATAGTATTGCCATTATACACATAAATTGCACAAATAAGAACAAAAACTTTCTTTAATACTATACATTAAAGAACATTACAAAAATACAATAAGGAAATAAATTTATGTATTTTTATAATTTTTCGTGATATTATTACATTTCGTAAACTTTAATTTTATTCATTATAAAATATATATGCGGCATCCCTGAAATTTTAATTGCTAAAATAGACAGCTGTTCATTTTTCATTTCATAGTATTGTGTTTTTCGTTTGAGTTAATTTTTGTCATATTTTATTTCATTTTTCGTTTTAAGATAATGGTAAAGCACTTATTTGTTTGATTTTCTGTTATTTTCAATACGTTTGTAAAATTTTTCAGAGGAATAGTATGAACACATTAGCTGATTATTATGTTGTTGCTGTCTTCAAAATAATTATGAAGCTGACTTCAAAGCAGCATTTGAAGTTGGCAGCATTTAGAGCCGTGAAGTTGTGAAGTCTGGTGTCGTCTATGTGTTTAGAGCTTAACTGATTTGCTGGTAGCGTACTTTTAAGTTGTAAACAAAAATGATAGCTGTTTGGCTGTTAAGAAAGTAAGCTGGTTGCTGCTGGTTTCAGTACTGTGTGTGCTCAGTTAAACTAAGTTCACTTGTTTATTTTTAGAATGTGACCTAAAATTAATTAAATAGTAAAACATAACTGCTATTAGCAATCTTTTGAAACTCTGATAGTAATAGTCGAAGGAACTTGTTGATATTTCCATTGAATTAACTAGGGCTGGATTAAGAAACTGTTCTCATTATAAACGCAGAAGCAAATATGAAAGGAAAACAAATATATATATTATTTTTAAACAGGCGGTCTGAGTTCATTTAAACTCTTCGTGAAGGAGTATATTCGGATTATAGTATATAGTAGATTAAGGTTCGTAACTTTTTTATAAAAATTTAAAACACGATAAAGAAAATAAATTAAAAAAATATTTTAATCGTCGAATATCTCTGTAACTGCAAAATATAATTTTTGCTTTTTACATCAAATTGATCATATAAAAAAATCTGGAGTGACCTATATTACACTTTGGCATAACTCATAGAAACAGATATTTTTTTTTGATATATTATATAATGGTTTTTTATATTAATAATGGTTTTCGGTTACCAAAGCACATATGTATGTACATGATTTCATTTTGTATACCACATGCAGTTTGGTTGTCAAGTAAATAATTCTTGCAAAAAAAAAAAACCGACTTCAAAACAGACAAATTTATATTTTTTTCATATTTCTTTAGGACGGTAATTATACATTAACTATATTATATTCGAGAAAAATTGTGTCAGGATTTGTTATAAGTCGTAGGACAAAATATGAATGCAAATCCTTCATTTTTTACTCTTTTTATTGCTGACACAGTAAAACAAAATTTTAAACGTTAAGGCAGAATTAGTCTTTAATTTCAGTTCCGTGACCAGTCAGCTGATCAGTTTCTCTTAAATGGAGAATATGTATTTGTGGTTTGTTATTACTTTGACATTCTGTTCTGTTCCGTTCGAATCAGTAGAAAATAGAATTCAACGTTGAGTTACTTGGAAGTTGTTTTGTAGTGTGAGTGCAAAATTGTAAACAAACCATTTTTGTCATTGTAATTGTAGTTTATTTTTTGTTGTGTTGTGTATTGCGTCCTCTTTATTTATTATAAACAGCTGACATGTTGTAACAGAAAAACTAATTACAATAATTTAAAAAGCAGAACGGCTCGGAACAGAACAGCAACAGAAAGTAAAGACTAATGAGGCCTTTAGTCTATAACTGTTCAAAATATTGGCCATATACATCAAATTACAAGCCTTAGGGCACCCCTTAATGCCTGATTTTAAATACTTAATTTTTTTTTCTACAGTATGCACCCGCTGTAACGTAAATTTTCTGTCATTATTTATGATTGAGATAACTAAGAAGGTTTCCAAAGAAAATTTTTCTTGGCGAGTAGTATTACCAGTCCATTTAAAACATAAGGAATGTTTCACACCATCAATGCCGAGGAGATCAAAAATACCCTTATTAATTAATGACGCAGAAGACCTTTCATCAAGAAATGCGTAGGTGTTTATGTACCCATTTTTCTTATAAAGACGAATTGGTAAAATTCTAAAAATATTTGGTTATATTTTGTAGATGAATGTGAGTGCATTGTTCCACGTGCGGTGTTATTTTCTTCTGCATTGGTATTTTGTTCTGGTACTGAAGACGTAGATTCATCTAGATATTTGTGTAATAATTTGTGGTGTTTTATAGTACAGCCTTCTACACCACATTGTCTCTTGGAGAAACATTTTTTTTTATGCCTGTTTAAACAAGTTCGACACAAATTATTTTTCTTCACTACATCTTAGGGTGAATTTTTAAAATTATTACATACAGAAATTTAATGTTCACTACTGCACAAAGAACACTTTTTAAGAGGTGGATTCTATTCTGTATCTGTATTAACATTTGCATTTTTGATCATAGGTGGAACAGAAACTACTGTGCTTGCAACATCAGCTACTTGAAAAATCCAATCACTAAATGTGTTTATAATTGACACATGATCATCTTTCGGATGCATAGCCGAATTCAACTTATATTGGCTTGAAAAGTAGCAATTCCTGATTGTTCATATGTGCCTCCATTTTACAAGCTTCCATAGTGGAATAAATATTTTTTACGCAAAGTGCAATCTCAATCGTGGATTCCAATTTATCTTTAGGCTGGGTTTTCTTGCTTTCTCAATTACTCGTTCCAAAATATTATCCGGACGAATTAAATTCTCAGCATGAGAATAACCAGCTACTGAAGTACTGGTTTCAAAGGAAATTGCTTGACGTGCTGCCAGTTGAGATAACGTAGGCCCTGCCGTAAAATTAAAATTATTGGACACATTGAAGGGATTTTGTTGGAACTGTACACTTTCATCCATTCGGGATAAAATTTTATACTCGTATTTCTTTTCAAGAAATTCTTGTTGTAAACGTTGTTGCTTCTAAAAATTTTAACTGTAAATCCACAAAAGGTAAAAAAGATACACTTTGTTGGTTTTTGCTTGTTTTTTGTTGGTTCTTATTAAAGGGAAATGAAATGAATGTATAGGTGCAGTGGATGTTGTTGGTTTCTTTGGTTCTCCCGTAGAGTAACTAACCCGCATTTTGATATTATTCTGTTGGACGTGAAATGGTGCATTAACATCTATGCATGTTGAAGATAGGTTCCTGTTGACAGTTTCTGTGGTAATCTTGCTTGCCATTTGTTGCTTCTCTCCTGTTGTTGTCGGTGACGATGCTGCTTGTGGCTGACTTAGTAGACCCATAGAATTACCAATGGATTGTTATCTTCAATAGGTGTCTTGCTTCCTCCTAAGGCTTCATCACTGCGTAAACTACAACCTTTACAACTCCAACTCTCATCAGCTACTCCACTGTTTACAGCAACACAATCGAAATGGTATCACTGATCGCACTTGTCACATTGTAACAATTGATCATTATCTGCTGCTTTACTTCTTTTGCAGTTAGATTCTTTTACAGAAATTTCACTTTCGCCAATTTAGGTCTTTAATATTTGTCTCTATTATTATTCACAGCATAAAAAAAAATTATTATAAAAATTGTTTTAAAGAATGTTGACTGAGTCTTTTATTCAGACACGGTCTCTAAATAAAACACAAAATTATTAACAGCACTCAATAATTTTTAATTTTATTATTTAAACTTGAACTTTTCTCAATATTTAAGCGAGAGAGCTTTAAAACAATTTTGTAGGCTTCCGTGCCTTTGACCAAACTGAAGGCCAAAAGAAAAATATTTTAAAACTAGCTCTGGAGGCCTACGTGACACATAATTAAACACCGTTAGGTTTTATATACAAATTATTTTACAATATATTTCAAAGGAAACATTAATATAAATATATATGTGCATACATATATACATGTACATATGTATGTTGATGTTCATCTAAAAATTACTTTGCAGAAGTAAATAAGAAATTTGCAGATTTAAGAAAAGTAAGGGAAGTATCCTAACAATAATTAATAAAATTATAAAGAGTAATTATTTGGTATAATTCATTTATAAAAATAAGATAATTTATAATCTTGTGGAATTTGGCAGCAACAACCGTAGTTGGCTATAGTTTTTACGCACGCAAATAAAAAATTAAAAATTTTGCCGCATGAACGGTTAATTAATTTTTTATTTGCGAAAAGCCTATTAACGAAAACAAGTCTTGATTAACGACACTATTTGCGCATATAAGATGTAAAATGCTGCCTTTTTTTACTTTTTAAGTGTTCTGTCTATCAGACTTAAGGCCAATTTTTGAGTTCGTATTTAAATACGCATTTAGTTATTTTCATTTAAATTTAAGTTGTATTGAAATGCAGTTTCATTTTTTCAGTCTTAATTTAAGTTCTCATTTAAATATCACAAAAATATGGTAGCACTATGAAATGTCAAAAACTTATCGATAGTTTTAAAAAAAACAGCTGTTTATGAAACCAAAAAAAAAAACTTTTCTAAGCTGTAATAATTTGTGGTAGTGATGGAAAAATGAAGTCCAAATTTTACTTCAACAGAGGTTGATTATTAATTGAACGCTGTTAAAAAATACAGTGATATAATTGAGAGTAAGAAGACGGAGAGAGTGGGCGCTGAGGGAAAAATAAGTGCCTGGAGAAGGATAGAACGCGAATTCAACAGCAAATTTCCACACACTTTTCGCAGCCAAAAAGTGCTAAAAACAAAGTATGGAAATATAAAGGCAACCGCCAAACAAAATTTTGCCACTGATAAAAGGCAAACTTATGCTACCGGTGGTGGTCCTCTATAGCAGTCTGTTACGACTAAAACGGATCACTCAATATTAGAAATTTGTCAGGAGACTCAGATTTTGGGAAAGTCTTCTGTCTACGATTGTGATGCAAATGAAAATGGTAAGTTCTTTTATATTTATATACATATATATTTGTAAAATTACATATCCCTTTTTTATTTTATTTAGAATTGACTGATATATAATATTTGGAGGAGATTGTAGTTCAAGATAATGCTTCAGGAAGCGAAAAATTGAAGGAAAAAGGAAGCGAAGTAAAGAATGAAAATAATGGTAAGTTTCTGTTTCTCGCATCAAATAAATATTTTAATAACTACTGTTGCGGTTTGTGTATATTACAGCTGATGTATCTTGGGCAAAGTACACGCACAAAATGCTTAAGATGCCTATGAATAAAAAGCTAAAAAGAAAAGACTATACGAAAGATTCATGGCCAAAGGTTGCAGAAGCCAAGATTGAGAGGCAAAATTTACAGAGTACTGGCAGTATATGTTTGCCTTTTCTCAGTGGCAAAATTTTGTTTGGCAGTTGCCTTTATATTTCCGTATTTTGTTTTAAGTTCTTTGTGGCTGCGGAAAGTGTCTGTAAATTTACTATTGAATTCGCATTCTATACTTCTCCAGGCATTTATTTTCTCCTTGGCGCCCACTCTGTCCGTCTTCTTACTTTCAATTATATCACTGTATTTTTTCGTTTGTTTTTACACTACTAAAATTACATACATACAAAAGTACAAAATAATTTTAATGGACTTGAATTTTTTTATTAAATGTTGTGTTTTGTTGTTATTATTATTTTTTTAAGTATTTAGTTTTAAATAAATTAATGTAAAAGAACTGAATTAATAAAAAATGAATTAATACATATTATAAAAAAATTTTTTTAATATATTCAATTTTTGTTTTTGTATTTATATTAAGCTGTTAAAATAGTTATTTATTAAATTTCGCCGTGCAGCATTGTTGATGTTAGAATTTCTTGCCGTGACATGGTTTGATACACTGTTAACGAAATTTATAGCTGATTCCAAATTTTCTTTCAGAGAGGGAAGTTCGTTTTCCTTATTTAAGCAACATATATTGTGCAAGACAGCAGTAGCTATAATTATAGCTTCCACTTTTCTTAATTTTAATCGATGTCCTAATGATAAAATAGGAAATCTCCTTTTAACTTTTAACCGTAACTTCTTTCAACACAGCTACGTGTTTGTATTTGCGACTCATTATAATGATTTTTTCTTCGTTTTGTACGTTTGATAATGGAGTCATTTTAAAATTTTTGTTGGAGTACCCACTGTCAGCTACGATAACACTATCTTTAAACTCTTTATTAAAAATCTTGAATATATTTTTGAATTAAGTAAAATATTTGAGTCGTGGGAAGATCCAGACCATCTCGCAACAATATCAATGATCTTCAAGTCTGCGTCACACATTGACAGAAAAAAATCCCTTTCGGTTCCTGTATAGTTCAGCGTCTTCTCCACCTAGGAAGTAAAAACTATTGTAAGCATATTTCAAGTAATTTACTATTTCTGGGCAAATCTTACCTAGAGATATTATTCTCTCATGAGTACAATCAAGTGCTGCAAATATCGTGAGGGAATTTCGCAATGTCATAAAAATTCTGCTTATTTTTTAAAAGTTCCCTGTGGGTTTTTGGAAACACTATAAACCGGTTTCGCAGTAAGGCTATATAATGAGTAACATTGGCAACAATATTAGAAACTGTTGTTGTCGAGACACCATACACATCCCCAATTGTTTTCAGCATTCCCCCAGTTGCGTAAGTCCTTAATGTTATCAGTAACATATGCTTCTCACTAATAGAGTGATTCCTGCAATTACTTGGCCTTAAAACTCTCCTTTTGCCTTTATGTGTAACAAACTTACCAAGTAGTCGGATTTTTAATATGATCTCCAATAAGCTCCAAAATACTGTATGCCGATCTCTTTGACATGCGAAACCTATGGTAAAACTCGTTATCTCTAAAATGTGGAAATGGTTTGGTCGAGTTCGTATTGTTCGTGGTTTTCGCAAAATCGTTGTTTTTAGAATAACAAACATTTCCGCGTCACTTATGTCTTCTTCATCGGAACTAATTTTTTTAATATTATTTAAAAAAATACAAAAATTTTTTATTAATGACCACAAACTTTTTTATTTACTTTTTTTAAGGCTGTCAAAATCATATGGTAACTTAAATGGACTTTAAATGAGCATGATTGGTCACTTAAGTGCCATTAAAGTTTGCCCTTAAAATTTTGAAAATTGATGAAAAAGAATTATGGCTTAAATATGAAAAATTGTGAACTCAAAATTAATGGATATAAAAAATTAAGCAAAAAATAAAATACTAAAATATTTTCTATGGAATTGTTAACATTTTGTTGGGTAACTTGCCTTATAAACAGTGAGTTAAATAATTAGAAATTTTTATTTTATTTTATTTGAAAATAGCGTATGCATAAACGTAGTATGAAAATAGTTAAAATGATCCATCATTTTTTTATTGCAATAATTTTTCTTATTCATGTTTAAAAAACTATTGCTAAAATTCTTAAATTTTTAGGTTTTAGTAGAAATAGATTTATAGTTATATTGTCTCCCACTATTCTCTTTGTAATTCTTTCTCCCAATACCCCCTTAACCTAATATTTTTCATACATACATACATATGTATGTTGTTTTAATTCCCAAAGAAATCATCTTACTAAATGCAATTTCGAAAGAATCGCATAATTCATTTTTAATATTTTTCTAAAGAATTGTAACGCTTTATTTTGGCTGAATATTCCCAACAAAAATGCAACCAATATTAATTTTTTAAAGAATTCGAATGTTTTCTTTAGAATTACGACACCTATTAAACATATTTTTCCTATGAATTTGTTACATTTTTGCTAAATATCAATTTTACCAATTGTGTAAATTTCTAAAGAATTTTTATATTTTTATTGTTATTATTAATAAGCATTTTGCTTATGTTTCATTTCCGCAAAATTAACAAAATACATAACTCCAGACAAATTTCTAGAGAATTGATATGTGTAATTATTTTTTAAACAATTAATCAATGTTTGTTTGTTTATTTTTTTTTTTGTACTAAGGAAAATGCAAAAATTAGCAAAATATTAGTATTTAAGAAAAGCGTAAATAAAGAAAAGTTGCATTATTGATAATAATAAAACAGTTAGTTTTATTTTTAATCTTCAGAATTTCTCGGACAAGTAAATATTAATGATCGGAAAAACTAGTTTTCTCGTTTAGGCAAAGAAAATCTGTAGAATATTGTATTGCATTACAAATACACAATCAAATTATTCATTCAGATTGTCCATTCAGTCACACTTTCAGTTTTTATGTGGATAATGAAACAAAACTGAAAAATATTACTACGGCTGCTAAACGCATACTAACTGATTTGCTGGTAGCGCACTTTTAAGTTGTAAACAAAAATTATAGATATTTTAACAGTTAAGACAATAGTCTTTTGGGCTAATTATGGTCATTAGAAATTAAATGTAAATAAAACAATTTACTTCATCTTTCACTCAACGTTTCGTCGATAAGGTTGTCGACTTCTTCAGGAGCAGTTTAGATTTTATTAAATTCTGTTTGAAGAAAGTTTTTCTTATACATATGTTCATATTTAAGAAAATATAATTAAAGCTTGACTTACGATTTAGTTTACATCAGAATCATGTATTTAGTTATCATTATTAAAATTAATGAACAACACGACACAAAATTAAAAATAATAAATAAAATAAATAATTAAAGTAAACAAATCACAACATCAACCTAAAACTATATCACAGAACTATTACTTTTGGTGTATTGCGGGAGAATATTGCAGTTTTGTTTGGTCTTTATCTTCTTTTGTGTTTAGAGCTTTCGATAAACGTTGTTGTATTCTTAAGCTCTCTAATGTATATCTCTTATTCTCTGATCTTTCTTTGTCCAGTATTTTGACGCTCTTAAAATCTATCGTGTGTTTGCTTTCTTTTATATGTTGTGACAAAGCCGTCGTCTCTTTTCCCTTCCTAATATCTGCTTCATGTTCAGCCAATCTTGTACCAAGCGTTCTTTTTGTTGTTCCAACATACACTTTATTACACTGATCCCTTTCATTGCCTCGGCATGTTATTTCGTAAACTACATTATCTGTCTTTAATTTGTCTATTTTCGTCTTTTTGCTTGTAAATAAATGTCTTAGTGTAGCATTTGATTTATGTGCTATATTTACGTTCTTATTTTCGATGATGTTCCTTAATGTTTTACTTTCTGTCAACCTCGGTATAAATGGTACACTGTAAAAAATGGTTTCTTTGGGATCTTGTTTTTCAGAAATTTGAATTCTTTTAAGTGTTTTATGGATTATGTTGTTTATTATAAAAATTGGATAGTTATTCATCAATAGTATGTCCCTTATTTTGTTTATATTATTCCTTCTAAAACGTTTATCGCAAATATGAATTACTTTCCTAACAAAGTTTGTGGCAGTGTTTATTTTCATCGTTAAAGGTTGAGTTGAATTGAAATTAATCAATCTTCCTGAAGCTGTCGGTTTCATGTACCAATCAGTGATTATTGCGTTTCTGTTTCTTATAATTTTTATATCTAGGTATGGAATTTGTTTGTTGCGTTCTTTTTCTATTGTGAATTGTAGTTTATTGTGATAAGCGTTGAGCATTTCTAATATTATCTTTTCATCTTTTTTGTTTATAACTGCAAGCAGGTCATCCACGTATTTTGATATAAATTTTATGTGTATTTTCATCTGCTTTAGTTTGTTCATTACGTCGTAAAGAAGTGTATCTAACACTATGTCAGCAACTGTTGGCGAGAGAGGATTTCCCATTGGCATTCCATATGTTTGTTGATAAAATTTATTGTCATACGTAAAATAATTGTTGTCTGTAAGACAAAATTTTAGTAGCTTAAAAAATTGTGGCTTTTGTATTGTTGTATGTAGTTTTAGAATTTCCCATTTGTCAAGTATATTATTAATTGCTAGGTGAGTCGGTATATTTGTAAAAAGTGATACTACGTCAAAGGAGACAATGATGTCATTTTCGTCCAAAAATATTGCACATAATCTGTCTTTTAATTCAAAAGAATTTTTGACATTAAATACTGGTGATATTAAATTTTTTAGAATCGATCCAAGATGTTTAGCCAGATGGTAACATGGTACCTTTGTTGATGAAGAAATTGGTCTAAGAGGGATATTTTCTTTATGTATTTTTGGTAGTCCATATAGTTCTGGTGCTGCAGCCGCGTGTGAAGTCATAAACGATTTTTGGTATTTTGATATATTGTTGCACTTGAAGAGTTGATTAACAATGTTGTTGTTCATCTTCTGCAGTTTGGTTGTCGGATCTATGTTTAATTTTCTATATGTGTTACTATCTTTTAAAAGTTCGTACATCTTATTTTCGTATTCTTTTTTATACATAATAACGGTTTTGTTGCCTTTGTCCGCCTTTGTTATCAATACATCCTTATGTTGTCTAATAAATTTTTTCGTTTTTTCATAAATACCAAGAATAAATTTCTCCTTCATATTGTTTCTTAAAGATCTCTTGTAGTATGCGATTCTATTTGCTATAATAGATCTCTTTAAATCTTTCTCCGTCTCATCTGTAATTGATTGAATCCACTGTTCTATGTCAGCTATTAGAGGAACAGGCCTAAAATTAGATTTCGTCACTGGTAATGCAAATTTATGTCCTAGTGAGAGTATCCATTGTATTTCCATTTCTACTTTTATGTCCGTGTAATTTACGAACCAGTCTTCATTATATTTAATATTAAATTCAGTGAATTTTTCTTTAATGAGCTTACTAAATTTTGTTGAATGAGTCAATCTTGTCTTTGATTTATAGTTTTGGTATTTTTTCCCTTGTTCCCTTATAAATTTAGTATGTTCTGTTTCGTTAAGTGTATTCTTGATTTTGCGTTTTTGATGTTGTATTGTTTTTCTTGTTGCTTTTATATTTATATGTGTGTCTCTAATTTCAATATTAAGTACCTTTAAATGTAAGTTAGTCTCTACTTTTTCCATTTCTCTTTGTGCTGTATTCGATCTTAGTAATTTTTTTAGATGTTTTGTTGTATTTTTTATGTGGGTTGGAATGATTGCAAGTTTTCTGCATTTCTGTAAATATTCAGCTCTCTCTGTTATTCTTGCTAGTCTAAATATTTCATTGCAATATTGTTTTAATAATGTAGCTGTTTCTATATTGTATTTTTGTCTTATATGTTGAAAAAAGTTCTTCATTTTGTTGTTGTTTTAATTTAACAAAATACTTAAATTTACGGCGGGCCCTCCGTTTTTTGTTTATATTAGTTTTGTGATTTTTTGTGACCAATATTATTTAAATATTTTAACAGTTAAGACAATAGTCTTTTGGGCTAATTATGGTCATTAGAAATTAACTGTAAATAAAACAATTTACTTCATCTTTCACTCAACGTTTCGTCGATAAGGTTGTCGACTTCTTCAGGAGCAGTTTAGATTTCATTAAATTCTGTTTGAAGAAAGTTTTTCTTATACATATGTTCATATTTAAGAAAATATAATTAAAGCTTGACTTACGATTTAGTTTACATCAGAATCATGTATTTAGTTATCATTATTAAAATTAATGAACAACACGACACAAAATTAAAAATAATAAATAAAATAAATAATTAAAGTAAACAAATCACAACATCAACCTAAAACTATATCACAGAACTATTACTTTTGGTGTATTGCGGGAGAATATTGCAGTTTTGTTTGGTCTTTATCTTCTTTTGTGTTTAGAGCTTTCGATAAACGTTGTTGTATTCTTAAGCTCTCTAATGTATATCTCTTATTCTCTGATCTTTCTTTGTCCAGTATTTTGACGCTCTTAAAATCTATCGTGTGTTTGCTTTCTTTTATATGTTGTGACAAAGCCGTCGTCTCTTTTCCCTTCCTAATATCTGCTTCATGTTCAGCCAATCTTGTACCAAGCGTTCTTTTTGTTGTTCCAACATACACTTTATTACACTGATCCCTTTCATTGCCTCGGCATGTTATTTCGTAAACTACATTATCTGTCTTTAATTTGTCTATTTTCGTCTTTTTGCTTGTAAATAAATGTCTTAGTGTAGCATTTGATTTATGTGCTATATTTACGTTCTTATTTTCGATGATGTTCCTTAATGTTTTACTTTCTGTCAACCTCGGTATAAATGGTACACTGTAAAAAATGGTTTCTTTGGGATCTTGTTTTTCAGAAATTTGAATTCTTTTAAGTGTTTTATGGATTATGTTGTTTATTATAAAAATTGGATAGTTATTCATCAATAGTATGTCCCTTATTTTGTTTATATTATTCCTTCTAAAACGTTTATCGCAAATATGAATTACTTTCCTAACAAAGTTTGTGGCAGTGTTTATTTTCATCGTTAAAGGTTGAGTTGAATTGAAATTAGTCAATCTTCCTGAAGCTGTCGGTTTCATGTACCAATCAGTGATTATTGCGTTTCTGTTTCTTATAATTTTTATATCTAGGTATGGAATTTGTTTGTTGCGTTCTTTTTCTATTGTGAATTGTAGTTTATTGTGATAAGCGTTGAGCATTTCTAATATTATCTTTTCATCTTTTTTGTTTATAACTGCAAGCAGGTCATCCACGTATTTTGATATAAATTTTATGTGTATTTTCATCTGCTTTAGTTTGTTCATTACGTCGTAAAGAAGTGTATCTAACACTATGTCAGCAACTGTTGGCGAGAGAGGATTTCCCATTGGCATTCCATATGTTTGTTGATAAAATTTATTGTCATACGTAAAATAATTGTTGTCTGTAAGACAAAATTTTAGTAGCTTAAAAAATTGTGGCTTTTGTATTGTTGTGTGTAGTTTTAGAATTTCCCATTTGTCAAGTATATTATTAATTGCTAGGTGAGTCGGTATATTTGTAAAAAGTGATACTACGTCAAAGGAGACAATGATGTCATTTTCGTCCAAAAATATTGCACATAATCTGTCTTTTAATTCAAAAGAATTTTTGACATTAAATACTGGTGATATTAAATTTTTTAGAATCGATCCAAGATGTTTAGCCAGATGGTAACATGGTACCTTTGTTGATGAAGAAATTGGTCTAAGAGGGATATTTTCTTTATGTATTTTTGGTAGTCCATATAGTTCTGGTGCTGCAGCCGCGTGTGAAGTCATAAACGATTTTTGGTATTTTGATATATTGTTGCACTTGAAGAGTTGATTAACAATGTTGTTGTTCATCTTCTGCAGTTTGGTTGTCGGATCTATGTTTAATTTTCTATATGTGTTACTATCTTTTAAAAGTTCGTACATCTTATTTTCGTATTCTTTTTTATACATAATAACGGTTTTGTTGCCTTTGTCCGCCTTTGTTATCAATACATCCTTATGTTGTCTAATAAATTTTTTCGTTTTTTCATAAATACCAAGAATAAATTTCTCCTTCATATTGTTTCTTAAAGATCTCTTGTAGTATGCGATTCTATTTGCTATAATAGATCTCTTTAAATCTTTCTCCGTCTCATCTGTAATTGATTGAATCCACTGTTCTATGTCAGCTATTAGAGGAACAGGCCTAAAATTAGATTTCGTCACTGGTAATGCAAATTTATGTCCTAGTGAGAGTATCCATTGTATTTCCATTTCTACTTTTATGTCCGTGTAATTTACGAACCAGTCTTCATTATATTTAATATTAAATTCAGTGAATTTTTCTTTAATGAGCTTACTAAATTTTGTTGAATGAGTCAATCTTGTCTTTGATTTATAGTTTTGGTATTTTTTCCCTTGTTCCCTTATAAATTTAGTATGTTCTGTTTCGTTAAGTGTATTCTTGATTTTGCGTTTTTGATGTTGTATTGTTTTTCTTGTTGCTTTTATATTTATATGTGTGTCTCTAATTTCAATATTAAGTACCTTTAAATGTAAGTTAGTCTCTACTTTTTCCATTTCTCTTTGTGCTGTATTCGATCTTAGTAATTTTTTTAGATGTTTTGTTGTATTTTTTATGTGGGTTGGAATGATTGCAAGTTTTCTGCATTTCTGTAAATATTCAGCTCTCTCTGTTATTCTTGCTAGTCTAAATATTTCATTGCAATATTGTTTTAATAATGTAGCTGTTTCTATATTGTATTTTTGTCTTATATGTTGAAAAAAGTTCTTCATTTTGTTGTTGTTTTAATTTAACAAAATACTTAAATTTACGGCGGGCCCTCCGTTTTTTGTTTATATTAGTTTTGTGATTTTTTGTGACCAATATTATTTTAATTACAGATGAGACGGAGAAAGATTTAAAGAGATCTATTATAGCAAATAGAATCGCATACTACAAGAGATCTTTAAGAAACAATATGAAGGAGAAATTTATTCTTGGTATTTATGAAAAAACGAAAAAATTTATTAGACAACATAAGGATGTATTGATAACAAAGGCGGACAAAGGCAACAAAACCGTTATTATGTATAAAAAAGAATACGAAAATAAGATGTACGAACTTTTAAAAGATAGTAACACATATAGAAAATTAAACATAGATCCGACAACCAAACTGCAGAAGATGAACAACAACATTGTTAATCAACTCTTCAAGTGCAACAATATATCAAAATACCAAAAATCGTTTATGACTTCACACGCGGCTGCAGCACCAGAACTATATGGACTACCAAAAATACATAAAGAAAATATCCCTCTTAGACCAATTTCTTCATCAACAAAGGTACCATGTTACCATCTGGCTAAACATCTTGGATCGATTCTAAAAAATTTAATATCACCAGTATTTAATGTCAAAAATTCTTTTGAATTAAAAGACAGATTATGTGCAATATTTTTGGACGAAAATGACATCATTGTCTCCTTTGACGTAGTATCACTTTTTACAAATATACCGACTCACCTAGCAATTAATAATATACTTGACAAATGGGAAATTCTAAAACTACACACAACAATACAAAAGCCACAATTTCTTAAGCTACTAAAATTT